>JAEIFX010000502.1:0-36359 GCA_018904325.1 Drosophila murphyi | reverse complement strand
ACAATTCGCACTGGTACCGTTTTTTTGGGACGCGACTGTAACAACGATCAGCCTGTAAGCACACATGTAAGCAGCTGATCGATAATGTTGCTTTGGTCGATCCATTCACAGCCCTTTGTGACCTATTTAGCAACTCTAATCGGTGACCTAATTAGCAACTCTGACTCAGAGCATCTGTGCGTAGCGACGCCCACACAGTTGGTTCCGGCCAATGCAGTTTCTTTCTCCAATTGACGACGTGTGCAACAACATTCTTATTGAAAAAGAACCTGGCGGCATCGTCATATTAAAGCTCGTTTTATTGGTATTAATTGAAAGAAACCGATACAAAAAACGGTGAAAAGTGCGTCCCCACCAATATTGGATAGAAATTGTGTAAATATAATATAAAAACCCGGCATAGCATATTATTTGAAAGATTTTTTGGTGTACAGGCGTCTTGCCAAAACGTGGCGGCTGCCATAAGCAAATTATGCCAGCGCGGCAAATGATTCAAATTGTGATCACTTACAGTGTGCCAGTGCCCTTTCTGTAATTGAAGCTGCACAGTTGGCCAATTCTAGCGCGACCAGCGTATTGCTGCCGTTAACAATTAACTTGCTGTACAGTGCTCACCTAGAGCGGTACCAGCCCTTTAAAGGAGGGTTAGCGCCCAAGTCTCGGACGCAAATCTAATCATCCTGAAGAAATAGTGATCGCATTGCAAAACTTCGGTTACTTAGGACTGAAGACAGGATTATACGTCTTATTAAACTTTAGTTTAAATTAACATAGAATGAATTTGTGAGCTATTAATATTTAATTTTATAATGCATTAACTATGCTTGGTATGGTATGTATATGTGATATCAGCTGTTATATTGTCTAATACGTTTTGAAGTTCAAGCATCAACGTCATCCGTCTTCAGGCCTGTCGACTACGATGGACTACTAACACAGCTGTTTTGGTGCTGTAAGTATGGCGTAACCGCACTCTGAGATTGTAAGTTATAAAGAAAATAACCAACTAATAATGACCATATAACAGATGTGGCATACAAAGACACATGTAAATACCTGCCTGATTTAGTTAACTCAAATTACACATATATATAAATATGGCCAAATGCCCTTGTAGCATAAGTTTATTATTGAATATTATTAGATTCAAATTGAAGAAAAAAAAATTGAATGAATTATTAGTAATTAAGTAACCCTCCCAAATATGAAACTTGATAATTAGTTATTAAGTACAGCTCCTAAAATGAATGTTAAAAATAATGGAACTACTGATATTTGTTGCTTTATCGTTCCTTTAGCACTCTATCTACTGTTTTGTAGTAATGTGACACGGCAGCTTAATAGGTAGCAAAAGCACCCGTTTTCCCTGAGCACAGTCGACAATGTAGGCAGAGTTTGCTGCATAAATAAATGGCGGCCAACGTATGTGGCTACGAATAACGTAGTATGGTTACTTCTTCAACTACAACAGCCGCAACAATTTCATTGTGCGAAGTTCATCCGTTAACCCCAAATCAACCACCGTCCATTTTTTGAAATAGTTCAGTGCGTATTATTAATGATGAGGAATTGCGGGAAATCTGTCAGTTTTACGGTGCCTGACCAATAGTCAATAAATACGAAAGGAAAAATGCTTAAATTAATCACCGTTAGCTAAAAAAATAAAGGATTCTAAATTCTTTTCTCCTTTCGGAATTTTAGTATTGGCTTCATGTCGATCTAAGCCAGTTGATAGATTTCTAAATAGATACCATAATTATTGTTAAAAGAGAATGAGATTGTTCTTGGTCGATTATTTTGCCACGTGCCTCTTTTCCGAAAACAATTCTTCAAATTAAAGTAGAATCAATTATTGGTTAAGGGAGATCACGATTGATATATTTATAATTTCAAGGTTCAACCATTTTATTAACGGATAAATCACAAAGTGATTCATAAATTCGATAGTTCCGTTCATTATTCGCTTATCGCCGATCGTTTGATATTTAACTAATTATTATTAAATTTTTGTTCTAAATCGAGTATCATAAATTTAAATATAAAATTATTTTAAGATTTTTTGATTAACGTAAATTTTGAATGTTCGCTAGTTAACTTATACCATTTATTACAATGACAGTGCAGCGAAGTAACGAAGATATAGCAGCTATCATAAATACTGATTTAGTGTTGTGAAACATTTGTGGAGACCCAGTCCTGATTAATACTGAAATTTCGGAGACTCTTTGAAAACATAAATTTTATCGAGCTTATTCGTTAACCTGGTTACGTACTAATGAAACATGACAGCCATGTACACTTTCCCAGTTAGATGATGTCGAAAGTCAGTTACCGGAACAGCCCTTTCAAGTTTCTCGAACAGTTCGTGGTGGCCATCGAACTGATGCTACACCTAGGAATAGACCTAATACCAAATCCAGTAACCAACGAAACAACTCTGGAGCACAGGCTTACAGGCCTAATACTAATTTTGATATCAGGAATACACGATTCGTTCAATGCTTCGCTTGACCCACCTGTAGAAGATTTTATTTACCGGATCAATTGCTTGACCGACCAATGCCTGAACGGCAATGGGAATTTGCTTTATCAATTTACAAATATTTTGTTCAGTGGACCTGCATTACAGTTCTACTCTCGGTTTCAAAGAACAAATAGTCGATCTAATTGGTTTCAACTATGCGATGCCTTGCGTGAGCGATATAAAAAAAATATAAAAGATTATTTACGATCTCGTAAACAGCGAAGTGGATAAATTTCTGATTAATTTTTGGATGTCATTTTGTGTATTGCTGATGCACTGCGAGGACCAATGACAGATCGGGAGTTAGATGCTAATATTAAAAGAAATCTTAAGCTTGAATTGATGTTAGAACTACTTCATGTAGCTACACCCAGTAGCAACCCTTCGAACTGAATGTCATATGCACGAACAATTCTGTTTAAGTATGTCTTCAAAACCTGTGCCTCGGCCACCTAATACCAGGTGTTTTCTTAATGAAGTCATGCATGAGGAAGAATCGATAGTTACTTCCCATACAGATTCTGCAGAGGCAACCGAAATAAATCCAATACGATCAGTTGATAGAATAAAATATTGAAATTGCGATGAGATAGGTCACAGATTTTAAGATATATAAAAAACAGACGCGTATTTTGCTATGCTTGTAGCCGTCTTGATACTTACAAACCGACATGTCCTAATTGCATCCCCGTATCGGAAAACTTGCAACAGAATGTCCACCAAGCATAATTAGTGGATATCCACCTACAGCCTCGGATCAACTATCTGGCAATGAAAAATACTCAATTTGTGCCCCACAAATTCCTAACAAAAACACGAACTCATTGAACAATTTAAGATTCAAAGCGTTGCATGTCAAGTTGAAAGAATATTACCAGCGAAGAGAGGAAATATTCTGTTTGAAAATAAATTCGCTTCCCAAAACTCGATATTCAGTTAGAATCGCTAAAGAACATTACAGTTGTCTCCACCATCCGCAATTGTAATCACTCACGTCTATATATAAATCTTATGTTATTTGGTCAAAGCTATTTAGCATTATTGGATAGTGGTGCTAATAAAAGCGTGATCGGAGGACAATTGGCCGTACGATTGCTTGAAGCAGACCTAAAGTTTAAAAAATTGAAAGGCAATTTTCGCACTGCAGATGGCCAACGTCAAAAAGTATTAGGTACTCTTCTTATTCCGTTAGAGTATGACTTACTACAGAAAGAAGTTGAATTTATGATTTTACTTTCAATGACAAAAGACATCATCTGTGGAATGGATTTTTGGAAGTCATTCGGTATTAATATTTCTACTGTAGTAAGCGAATTAAACTGCAGTGATCAAACGTCTAATAATATTTGTGTTAGTGTTACAGAGAGGAATCGCTTAAAAGCTGATGTAGATTTTTTCCCCCTTGGAAAGAGATTGGTTAGGAAAAACCTCTTTAATCGAACACAGTATTGATACTGGTGATGCTAAGCCCATCAAGCGAATACATTATCCGCTGTCCCCAGAAATCGATTGAGTTATCAGTCCTTGAAAAAGCACCGATCTCTGCATGGTCCTCTAATCGAAGCACTGTTAAGTCGTCTTCCACCTGTTCAGTGTATTTCGAAAACTTTTGTTTTGATGCCAGGTCAAAAGAAAAAACTCCGATTACTGTTCCAAACAGGCCGTTGTTTCAATTTACCAGGATGCCATTCGGATTAACGAATGCTCCTCAAACATTGTACAGACTTCTGGATCAAGTCTTAACTTATACCATGAAGTCCCACGTACTAGTTTATTTGGATGACTTATTAGTGCTGTTCTCGCAACTTCGAAAGGCTGGTCTCACGATACAAGTTAATAAGAGTAAATTTTTTTTGAAGAAAGTCAAATATTTAGGATATATTGTAGGTGATGACCCAAATAAAATTCAGGCTATCTCGGAATTTCCAATACCTAAAACAAAATGCCAGCTCATACGCTTATTGGGTATGACCGGCTGGTATCAAAGATTCCTTTTTCAGTAGTCGGATATTACATTCGCTTTAACTGAATTATTGAAAGGAACATATTTTGAGTGGAATGAGGATGCGCCAAAGGCTTTGAATGAATTAAAGAGACAACTAACATCTGCACCCTTTCTCGTCCATCCAAATTACACCAAACCCATTGTGCTACAATGCGACGCCTCTATAAATGGAGTAGGCGCAACACTAGCTCAATGTGATGAGTCTGAAGTAGAACGACCCATTACATATATATCAAAGAAGCTTAATAAATGTTGCAAATGTGACTCAAATTTTTGCAATATAACAATCTGGCAATCCTCGCTTAGCTTGTCCTAAGTTTTGCATTGTCCGTTCGTTCGCATGTACTCAAATATTAATCTCTCAATAGTTCTGTACCCACTCCGTTTTTGACTGCCGAATGCGTCGCGTCATTACACTAATAAAAAAGTGATTCCTGCATATCGTTATCTTGTTTGTATACGTTGCAAAACTGTGCGCTCGGATCTAACAAATCCAATAATAAAGCACAACGAAATTATTTTGTGACAGAAGTAGAGTGTTTAGAAGTAGTTTTAGTTATAAAGAGATTTCGTAGGTACATTGAAGATCACGAATTTAAAGTCGTAACCGATAATGTAAGTTAAGTCTTCATATGAAGATGAAATAGTAGCCATAGACCTTGAAGTTATTCCGGAAATTAACTTAAGCTCAGACGCATTCAAGTCTATTGAATATGTCGAACTAAAGGAGCATTATGTTAATGTTTTGTTCATAATGGGACAGATTGTAATACCGAATCTTGGAAGATTATTTATTGGACACGAATGGTTTTTCGCACGTACATTCGAAACTGTGAATTATGTAAAACTTCGAAACATCCCTTTCAAGCACTGAACACACGAATGGGTAATCAAGTTATAAGTGAGAGGCACCGAAGTATATTTTATGTACCCACATCCAAGAAAGGGAAATATTGGAATTTTTATTGTATTAGACAACTTTTCCAATTTAGATTCTTGAAACCTGGAAACCTAAGGAAATTTAACTACAAGATTGTATTTTCGTCAGTGAAGGGTGAGTCACATAACGGGTGAGTCACTCTTATCCTTCATTCTAAATACTAACCTTCTAGTATGTAAAACGGGTAACGAACCCACCATTATCATTAAAAATAGACGAGAGGTCGTTGATCTGACCCTTATCTCAAAATCTCTGAGTGACCAGCTAATGGGTTGGAGAGTGTCTGATGACCACTCCTTCTCTGATCACAGATACATAGAATTTGAGCTTCTCGTGAGCCATCCAGAACCAGTTCACTTCACAAATCAGAAGAAGGCGAACTGGGAAATTTTCAAAGCCAAACTTGACCGGACCCTTTCGGAACACCCACCAAAAGGCCCGGACAACTTAGCTCATCTCTGCAATCTCACAGAGACTTTCACCATAGCATGTAATAAGGCTTTTAAGGCAGCTTGTCCTGTCAGTAAGCCAGTGCACAAGAAGAAACCACCATGGTGGACACCTCAACTAAATGTCCTTCGACAAATTTGCAGGTCTCTCTTCAATGCAGCGAAAGCGCAAAACAACGACCTGCAATGGTCAGAATACAAGTCAAGTCTGGCTGAATATAAAAAAGCCACCAGACGAGAAAGAAGGAAATCTTGGAGAGATTTCTGCACGGATATTGATTCAACTACTGAAGCTGCAAGACTTAGAAAAGTTTTATCAAACACCACACCCACACTAGGTTACCTGAAAAAGGATGACAACTCTTGGTCGGTCTCCAGTGAAGAGTCACTGGAAATCCTCCTTAAAACACACTTCCCTGGCTGCTCCGAGCAGACCCCGAGGTGCGCAGAAACCAACTGTATAGAGAACACAACTCTGAGGTCTCTCATACACAAAGGTAACATTAAATGAGCAGTGAACAGCGTCAAGGCCCAGAAAATTACAGCCATAAACTGGCTACATGAGATCTTCGGGAAGATTCTGAAGCACTTCCCACCAAAAAATGGCTCCAGTCAAAAATAACATTAATACCCAAAGCTGGGAAGCCATCGCACACCAGCGCCAAAGATTTCAGACCCATCAGTCTGTCATCTTTCATGCTAAAGACCTTGGAACGACTTATAAGTCTCCATCTCACAGCATCCATCGACCCAAGGCTTATGTCGGAGTCCCAACATGCCTACAAGAAGGGCAGATCCACAGACTCTGCCCTTCACTCTGTGGTCTCTACTATAGAGAAATCTCTACTACACAAGGAGTACACCCTAATAGCGTTTCTCGACATTGAGGGCGCCTTTAACAACGTCACTCCGGCAGCCATAACCGGAGATCTGCTGTTGGTGGGGGGGGTTGGTTTGTTAATTTTTTTCTTTGGGGGTGTGATATATACACTGGGGTGTAACTCTCTCAGGTTGTAAGAGAGGTACGCCACACGGAGGCGTCCTGTCACCCCTACTATGGAACCCAAGCTATTAACAAACTGCTGTGGGACAAGTGGGGGCGGCTGCCAAATAGTTGCATACGCAGATGGCGTTGCTGTAATTTTCAGGGGAAAATACGCACAAACTCTCTTTGACCTCATGACTAGAAAACTAAACATACTTTCATGCTGGGCAAAGGAGAGCGGATTAGGGGTAAACCCAAATAAAACGGAAATAGTTATATTCACAAGAAACTACAAAGTCGCTTCTCTTGTCCCACCCCGACTTAATAATGTAAATCTGATATTCAACAACAGTGCCAATTTCCTAGGACTGACAATGGATAGGAAACTAGGCTGGAACCTAAATACCCAATCACGGGTTAAGAAGGCAACAGTAGCTCTATATACGTGCAGGAAATCCTGAAATGGGGTATGTGCGCACATATCGTTCAATGGCTATACACATCTATAGTCAGACCCATACTTTTGTACGGCGTCGCAGTATGGTGGCCCTGTTTGAAAAAGAAAACCACCCTCTCTAAATTAAACAAGCTTCAGCGTGTGGCTGAACTATGCATATCAGGAGCGCTTCGTACCACACCTAGTGAGGCACTTGACGCCATCCTGGACATCCCATGTCTGGAAGGACAAGGAATGGAAAATGCAACTCTCACGGCCATAAGACTCAGAGAATCCCTCGCCTGGGCAAATCAGAGCACTAGCCATGCCACAATCCTTGAAGGGAAGTTAACCATCCCTTCAAAAACAAATTACTGCGTGCCAGTAACACAACTGGATACGCCCTTCAACATATACTTCCCTCAAAGGGAGGAATGGGTTCATGGCACCCCCGGTCCACCGGCGACCATTACCTTCTTTACAGACAGGCTCCAAACTAGACAACCGCGTAGGCGGAGGGGTCTACTCTGAGCAACTCAACATACAGTTATCCTTCAGCCTTCCAACACACTGCAATGTTTTTCAAGCTGAGGTACTGGCCATAAAGGAAGCTATAGACTGCCTAGAAAGGCTCAAAGTTAGCCCTAGCAATATAAATATATGCATTGATAGTCAGGCGGCAATTAAATCCATCAGCTCGATATCTTCAAACTCGATATCAGTAACAAGCTGTCACAAATCTCTACACGAGATAGCTAAACAGCATGTTATTAGCCTAATATGGGTCCCTGGCCACCAGGAGATTGAATGCAACTGTAAAGCCGATGAGCTAGCTAGGAAAGGTACCTCACATACTACCACTCCTCGCGGACAAGGAAGATATAAGTATGCCTCTAGCTACCTGTACGCTCAATATCAAGGAGGAGTACAGGCGCAGGTCATGGAGAAAATGGCAAAGTGCCACCTGCGCCCGCATAGCACACCAGACGTGGCCAATTATCAACTCCAAGCGCAGCAAAGAGCTGTGCAGTCTAAGTCGGACTAACTGTTCTGCAGTTATCCGGGTTCTAACTGGGCACTGGCTGGTCGGCATCCATGCCACCAGACTCCAGGTACCATTCAATGACTTTTGCAGGGAAGAAGTGGAATCTGCGGAACATTTCTTCTGTCACTGCGCAGCACTTGCTAGAAGAAGGCTGGAAATCCGGGGAAACTACCCTAACTGATTTATCGGAGCTCCGACAATGAGACCGGCCAAGATAGCAAAATTTATAAACGCATCTGGCTGGTTAAATGTTTGAATGTCATAAATGCTTTGGAGGCACGACTGCGGGAGGAAACCACCCCTAGATCCCTCTTTCGATATCACAACGGGCCAAATATGGCCTAAGTGTGTCAGCCCATCGGGCTGACAGCCGATATAAACTAACCTAACCTATGGTTGTTGAAATGACTGACGAGATCTGTTTATCTATAAGAAACCTTAATATCTCTAATAACCAGCAGGAAGCTTGTATTGGAAAACAATTCAATAATTTCAAACAATAATAATAAAAGGTATCAAGGGATTCGAACAGCTGTAGATAATCGAAGCACTGATTCCATTGAACGATCCGACAAAGTCTGAAGTATTATTTCGAGTTGGCATGTACAATTCTCTGGATCCTTTAATGAAATTTCTGTGGAAGATTTTATTTACCGGATCAATCGCTTGACCGACAAATGCCTGAACCGAAATTGGAATTTGCTTTATCAATTTGCAAATATTTTGTTCTGTGAACCTGCTTTACAGTTCTGGCGGTTCAAATAACAAAAACACCAAAAAAATAACACCAATGTCAACGCCAACACTTTCAACTATAACAACGCCAAAAAAAAGCAAAATTGCGAGTGTTGAAGATGATTTTGACTTCGATGCAGTGCCGCCTACTTCTGCTGGAGCTCTTGCAGCGCCACAAGCCCTCGAGGATCTGCTGCCAGATTCTGATGCAGATGTCGAGTCGGCCGACATGGAAGAGATGGTCCCGCCGAGTGCGTCTACTCGCAATGAAGTTACTCACGATGAGGACTCCAATCTAAGCACTGCCGCTGAGATACGCGATTGTTCCCTATCAAAAGCACAAAATTTTGACTCTGGTGAAGTTCCATGTGATCAGACATGGATTCCTCTTGGGAAACATGCCAGTCCCTAAGGTGAGGATTTTGGGACCGACTGATCAGGGTGATGTCTAGCACCTCTTCCCTGATCCTGGTGACAAATGTCGGTGCAGATCCGACATTACATAGTTCTAGATTATATTTAAAAATAAAATCAGTTAGGCACTCACCCTTTAGATTGATGTCACTGCTGCCCCATATAGTAGGGTGCGCATTGGCATCGCATCCGATGAGCACCGGTATCTTCTCTTTCCTGCAATACTCCACCAGCTTATTAATCTCTGGTGGTGGTCATGGTGCATTCCTTGCGAAGTATGCGGATACGATAACCATAGAGACCGCGCTGCCCTTGGTGTACACCAGTATGGGAACGCAGTCTCTAGTCAGGAATTCTGAAGGGATAGTAAAGTTAATACTTTTCCTTACCATGATACAGGCTCTTGGTGCTGGATCTCTCCGATCCCAGATTACCTTTGAGTCGGCTGTGAACAGGCCCTTGATGCCGTTGTTCACCCATGGCTCCTGTACCAGGGTCAGCCAAAGGTGTTTGTTGGTAAACATCCTTGCTAAGACCGCCGAGGCTGCCTTAGCTCGGTGGCCGGCCTATGTCTGCTTTCCCTTTCGATAGTCTCTTCCTGCAGGGGTGTACGTCCTGGGAAGTGCGTCTCGAAGAGTAGTACCAGTTTCTGCAAATTACTGCTCGTAAGGGAGTTAGCCCCACGCTTTAGTGCTAAGTTCGCATCAAGCGCTCGTTTCGCCAGTGCTCTATGGAGCCTGGCGCCTTCCTTGTGCTGACTATGCTTTCGCAGAAGTTTCTGTAATTCTTCCGTTTGGCCTTCCTTATCTCCTTATTAAAGGAGGTCAGGCTTTCACGGTACTGCTCCCATATTCCGTCTCTCTTTGCTTTATTGAAGAGGCGACGTGTGGTCACACGCAGCCTTTCTAGGCTGTCGTTCTACCATGGGGCATATTTTTCCATATACTTTTTCCCTACCGGGCAGTTATACTCAAATGCCTTAGTTATGCATTTATTGAGGTACCCAATAGCCCTGTCCAGCTCTAGCGGCCTCCTGGGTATACCAGATAGCCCGTTGGCTAGGGAAAGACCCAGGGTCGACTTGTAGCCTTCCCAGTTGGTTTTCCTTGGGTTGCGACTTGGTGTGCTACTATCCGTATTTAATTTTAATGATCAAGAGGAATCCATGTGATCAGACATGGAGAGGAATCCATGTGATCAGACATGGATTCCTCTTGGGAAACATGCCAGTCCCTAAGGTGAGGATTTTGGGAATTATGCATTTATTGAGGTACCCAATAGCCCTGTCCAGCTCTAGCGGCCTTCTGGGTATACCAGATAGCCCGTTGGCTAGGGAAAGACCCAGGGTCGACTTGTAGCCTTCCCAGTTGGTTTTCCTGGGGTTGCGACTTGGTGTGCTACTATCCGTATTTAATTTTAATGATCAAGGGGAATCCATGTGATCAGACATGGAGAGGAATCCATGTGATCAGACATGGATTCCTCTTGGGAAACATGCCAGTCCCTAAGGTGAGGATTTTGGGACCGACTGATCAGGGTGATGTCTAGCACCTCTTCCCTGATCCTGGTGACAAATGTCGGTGCAGATCCGACATTACATAGTTCTAGATTATATTTAAAAATAAAATCAGTTAGGCACTCACCCTTTAGATTGATGTCACTGCTGCCCCATATAGTAGGGTGCGCATTGGCATCGCATCCGATGAGCACCGGTATCTTCTCTTTCCTGCAATACTCCACCAGCTTATTAATCTCTGGTGGTGGTCATGGTGCATCCCTTGCGAAGTATGCGGATACGATAACCATAGAGACCGCGCTGCCCTTGGTGTACACCAGTATGGGAACGCAGTCTCTAGTCAGGAATTCTGAAGGGATAGTAAAGTTAATACTTTTCCTTACCATGATACAGGCTCTTGGTGCTGGATCTCTCCGATCCCAGATTACCTTTGAGTCGGCTGTGAACAGGCCCTTGATGCCGTTGTTCACCCATGGCTCCTGTACCAGGGTCAGCCAAAGGTGTTTGTTGGTAAACATCCTTGCTAAGACCGCCGAGGCTGCCTTAGCTCGGTGGCCGGCCTATGTCTGCTTTCCCTTTCGATAGTCTCTTCCTGCAGGGGTGTACGTCCTGGGAAGTGCGTCTCGAAGAGTAGTACCAGTTTCTGCAAATTACTGCTCGTAAGGGAGTTATCCCCACGCTTTAGTGCTAAGTTCGCATCAAGAGCTCGTTTCGCCAGTGCTCTATGGAGCCAGGCGCCTTCGCTTGTGCTGACTATGCTTTCGCAGAAGTTTCTGTAATTCTTCCGTTTGGCCTTCCTTATCTCCTTTTTATAGGAAGTCAGGCTTTCACGGTACTGCTCCAATATTCCGTCTCTCTTTGCTTTATTGAAGAGGCGACGTGTGCTCACACGCAGCCTTTCTAGGCTGTCGTTCTACCATGGGGCATATTTTTCCATATACTTTTTCCCTACCGGGCAGTTATCCTCAAATGCCTTAGTTATGCATTTATTGAGGTACCCAATAGCCCTGTCCAGCTCTAGCGGCCTCCTGGGTATACCAGATAGCCCGTTGGCTAGGGAAAGACCCAGGGTCGACTTGTAGCCTTCCCAGTTGGTTTTCCTTGGGTTGCGACTTGGTGTGCTACTATCCGTATTTAATTTTAATGATCAAGAGGAATCCATGTGATCAGACATGGAGAGGAATCCATGTGATCAGACATGGATTCCTCTTGGGAAACATGGCAGTCCCTAAGGTGAGGATTTTGGGAATTATGCATTTATTGAGGTACCCAATAGCCCTGTCCAGCTCTAGCGGCCTTCTGGGTATACCAGATAGCCCGTTGGCTAGGGAAAGACCCAGGGTCGACTTGTAGCCTTCCCAGTTGGTTTTCCTGGGGTTGCGACTTGGTGTGCTACTATCCGTATTTAATTTTAATGATCAAGGGGAATCCATGTGATCAGACATGGAGAGGAATCCATGTGATCAGACATGGATTCCTCTTGGGAAACATGCCAGTCCCTAAGGTGAGGATTTTGGGACCGACTGATCAGGGGTGATGTCTAGCACCTCTTCCCTGATCCTGGTGACAAACGTCGGTGCAGATCCGACATTACATAGTTCTAGATTATATTTAAAAATAAAATCAGTTAGGCACTCACCCTTTAGATTGATGTCACTGCTGCCCCATATAGTAGGGTGCGCATTGGCATCGCATCCGATGAGCACCGGTATCTTCTCTTTCCTGCAATACTCCACCAGCTTATTAATCTCTGGTGGTGGGCAGGGTGCATCCCTTGCGAAGTATGCGGATACGATAACCATAGAGACCGCGCTGCCCTTGGTGTAAACCAGTATGGGAACGCAGTCTCTAGTCAGGAATTCTGAAGGGATAGTAAAGTTAATACTTTTCCTTACCATGATACAGGCTCTTGGTGCTGGATCTCTCCGATCCCAGATTACCTTTGAGTCGGCTGTGAACAGGCCCTTGATGCCGTTGTTCACCCATGGCTCCTGTACCAGGGTCAGCCAAAGGTGTTTGTTGGTAAACATCCTTGCTAAGACCGCCGAGGCTGCCTTAGCTCGGTGGCCGGCCTATGACTGCTTTCCCTTTCGATAGTCTCTTCCTGCAGGGGTGTACGTCTTGGGAAGTGCGTCTCGAAGAGTAGTACCAGTTTCTGCAAATTACTGCTCGTAAGGGAGTTATCCCCACGCTTTAGTGCTAAGTTCGCATCAAGAGCTCGTTTCGCCAGTGCTCTATGGAGCCAGGCGCCTTCGCTTGTGCTGACTATGCTTTCGCAGAAGTTTCTGTAATTCTTCCGTTTGGCCTTCCTTATCTCCCTATCATAGGAGGTCAGGCTTTCACGGTACTGCTCCCATATTCCGTCTCTCTTTGCTTTATTGAAGAGGCGACGTGTGGTCACACGCAGCCTTTCTAGGCTGTCGTTCTACCATGGGGCATATTTTTCCATATACTTTTTCCCTACCGGGCAGTTATCCTCAAATGCCTTAGTTATGCATTTATTGAGGTACCCAATAGCCCTGTCCAGCTCTAGCGGCCTCCTGGGTATACCAGATAGCCCGTTGGCTAGGGAAAGACCCAGGGTCGACTTGTAGCCTTCCCAGTTGGTTTTCCTTGGGTTGCGACTTGGTGTGCTACTATCCGTATTTAATTTTAATGATCAAGAGGAATCCATGTGATCAGACATGGAGAGGAATCCATGTGATCAGACATGGATTCCTCTTGGGAAACATGCCAGTCCCTAAGGTGAGGATTTTGGGAATTATGCATTTATTGAGGTACCCAATAGCCCTGTCCAGCTCTAGCGGCCTTCTGGGTATACCAGATAGCCCGTTGGCTAGGGAAAGACCCAGGGTCGACTTGTAGCCTTCCCAGTTGGTTTTCCTGGGGTTGCGACTTGGTGTGCTACTATCCGTATTTAATTTTAATGATCAAGGGGAATCCATGTGATCAGACATGGAGAGGAATCCATGTGATCAGACATGGATTCCTCTTGGGAAACATGCCAGTCCCTAAGGTGAGGATTTTGGGACCGACTGATCAGGGTGATGTCTAGCACCTCTTCCCTGATCCTGGTGACAAATGTCGGTGCAGATCCGACATTACATAGTTCTAGATTATATTTAAAAATAAAATCAGTTAGGCACTCACCCTTTAGATTGATGTCACTGCTGCCCCATATAGTAGGGTGCGCATTGGCATCGCATCCGAGGAGCACCGGTATCTTCTCTTTCCTGCAATACTCCACCAGCTTATTAATCTCTGGTGGTGGGCAGGGTGCATCCCTTGCGAAGTATGCGGATACGATAACCATAGAGACCGCGCTGCCCTTGGTGTACACCAGTATGGGAACGCAGTCTCTAGTCAGGAATTCTGAAGGGATAGTAAAGTTAATACTTTTCCTTACCATGATACAGGCTCTTGGTGCTGGATCTCTCCGATCCCAGATTACCTTTGAGTCGACTGTGAACAGGCCCTTGATGCCGTTGTTCACCCATGGCTCCTGTACCAGGGTCAGCTAAAGTTGTTTGTTGGTAAACATCCTTGCTAAGACCGCCGAGGCTGCCTTAGCTCGGTGGATGTTTACCTGAGCCAGCCCTGTGTGGATGCCCCTTGACATCTACTTCTGGGGAGGCTCCAGTTGACACGGTGAATGGGGCTCGAAGTCGTCGCCGTCACCGCTGCTCGCCATAGCGGCGTCAGCTCCTGCGAGTTCATGGGGATGTCATCGTCCCCCAGCATCTCCCTCCTGGCGAGCGTTTCGGCTTCACCATAAATTTAAAATGGCCTTCCTCTTTAAATATTTGTTTACGGATAAGTCTATAATTTTCTAATCTTTTGTGTAAAGAAATATGTGGAAAATAAGTTGGTTCTATGGATTTATCTACTGGTGAGATTTGCTCTTGATGTAATGAGTTTTTGTCATCTATATTACAGTTACCACTTTTTATCGAATTTGTTAAATAAGGAGTTCTTAAGGATGTGCCTGTTTGTTGTTAGATGACACATTTCTCTGTTGGTTTCCCGAAGAATTACATTTGCAACATTGGGGCTTGTAGGTATCTTTCGCACTGCATCCGTAGCAAAAGATTCCAGCAAATTTGAAATTGTATGTATGAAGAGATTTTGAATTTGTGAAATTCCGTTCCGTTCTGAGTTGTCCTCAGGTAGTGCCTGACTATCGTCTTGATCTAATAATTCAGTGACATATGAATGTAGAGTCCTTGTTTATACCGATTTAATGTCGTTATAAAATTGTTCATGTCGTCGAACTCATACTCAGCTATACCGTTCATGAGCCCTTTGGTAGTCATCGAACATCTCAGTTTCGCCTTGACGGCGGTTTTAATCTTCTCCCATATTCATAATCAGTCTCTAAATCTTCGAATCTTTTCCGGAATTCTCCACAAAAATTATCCCAAGTAAAATCTGAGTATGTACGGTGAAATTTCCAGTGCCAACCATTCGCCTTACCACTTAACAATAGATAGAGGTGATCGCAGAGAAGTTTGAGATCATTGTTAAGATTCTGTCTGGTAAGTGACTGGATACAATAAATAAATTCCTCAGTTCTCATACCATTTTTCGAACCATCGAATTTAACGCGCCAATTTTTAATTATGTTTAAAACTTTTTTGATGCTATTTGTGAGCTGGAGCTGCTACGCGGTGCACTATTTCCTGAAAGGTTGAGTAACAACTCGGAACGGTTCAAGACTGGTTGTTCGATACCTACGTTATGAGTTTATACTGTATTATTTAAATTTGGGGCTTTTGTTTGCTCAGACTTTCCTAGGTGAAGCAAGGTTAATTGTCTTTTGATAGATGTTTCAATCGTTTTAGTTAAAATTGAAGTGATGTTTTCTAACAATTGGAATTGTTGGAGAGTGACTGCACACTGTACATAATTGGCTATCTCGACTTGGGTAGTCAAGGAAAAATTACTGCCCTTACCGGGATCAGCTAAATCACGGTCTGAAGTTGTTATTTGTGTAGATCTAGTTGATATACCCCGTCTGGGAGTCACTCCTCGATTCTTATTCGAATACTGCTGTCTCCTTGTCGGCTTCTTATGAAAGTCATTAGGGTCTTGAGATTCACTTGCGCTGGGTTGTAACGATCCCTCTTGCTGCAATTCAGCGAATAAATGATTATTGGAAAATGTCAACGCCATAGCAGTGCAGTCTGCCGAACATGTCGGACAGTTTGGAACCTTCCTAATGTGCTCTAAAATGGAATGTTTATGAAATTTGTGTTTACATGGGGTGTTTGCTATAAGTTCGACTTCGCTTAAAACTTCGTTGTAAATACCACAAAAAGGGCCAGCTGTTCGTAAAGCAACTGTAATATATTCTTGGCTACGTCTTACAGCTATGTTGATTTAGAAGATATTAAATAATATAATAAACTAATTGATATTAAAGAACAAACAAAAAAATTTATAAATGATTAAATCGTATTAATTGCGATAGCTATTTTTAATTATTATAATGTTGTCTGTCATTCTAACATGGTAAACATTTTACAAAATTTTTAAACTGGGTCTCAGATAGTTTACCTATTTTATTAAAATATATATATTGCCGATTTGATTTTGGTACTTGAGTTATTAGACGATAACAGCAACAGCGCCGATATATCGTAATTCTAAATAATTCAAAATACTATATTTGTAATTGTTGGTTTATCCTGGTCGATCAATGCCATTATACAGAATTGAAATCGAAATATCCAAACCAAATCCTCTATACGTGGTGTAGTCAAAGATATTTTATCACCTAGTCACTATAAATAAACAGCTCAGTACTATGGGTCTGTTTTGGTCAAGCAATCGAAACTGGAGAATTGTAGTTGCGAAATCCTAAAACGGATTCAAGTCGTGAATCGGTACAGTCATGACTTGTGAAAATTGGGAAACAAAAAATGAAGGTAGTTATTTGGATGGATCAGTGGATGAGCTGGGGAACCAAGCAAAATTTCTAATTATTTTCTAAAGATATCCAACTCTAAAAGTATTACTCTATTAATGTGGTCTAGAATCTACTAGGAAGTTGCTCGGGCTCCTCATTTTGGGCGCCAAAAATGTGTAGTGTTCCAGGGTATTCTTTCTTTTTATATAATATAATTTTTTGGATAACTTATGTGGTCTTTATGCTCAATACTCGTCCTAGCTCGCCGGATTGTCGCGGTTCTTTCTCGCTCAATCAATATGGATGTACTCTACCACATTTAATTAGTGCGCGTCTACAAAACAAATAACAGCTTGGGTTACTGAAATTATATTTTCAATTATTGGAGACGCCGACACGTCCTATAACTATACTGAGACACTAGAGAGAGAGACACCCACCCTACCAAGATTATGACATCAATTTATTACATTATCCCTTGGACGGACTCTTTAAAATCCTACCACATTCTATAAAAACTTAGCATGAATAATCGACACACGAATACTACTCCTCAGCACTTCATTTTAAATTGCGTTCAAATTCATATATTCTTCCTTAACTTAATTCTGAAGGTTGTGAACATTGCTTTTAATTCTATTTTCTATTATATAATTGAACAATAATCTATAAGTACTTTCTTTTTGTTAATTCTTATTTAAATATTCTTTTATCATATGACATATATATTATTCTTCTTTTATTCTTAACTAATTATTATCATTATTAAATTTAAACATCGCTATTTTGTCAGCATTTCTATACGGCTTCGCTCTCAAATTCAACTGTGGATCAGTCCTTTTTTTTTTTTTGATATATGTATATTGTTTCCCTTATTTACTAAGTAGGTTGAACATATCTAATTGCTTATGTGCCTACATTATAGCTAGTTCATTACTCACTCTACGTTGATTGTTTTTTTTTTTTAAAAAATTTTTTTTTAAGTCGATGCGATCGTTGGGTCCAATGTTCGTCGACGCAGAGATGATTCTGTTTGAAAAATTATTTTAAAAATTAGGAAACACACATATATATATACATATATATATATATAATTTACATTTGACTATCTATTTGATTTAATATAAGCCAGTGTATGGTTAACTATTAATGAGACTCTCAAAGTAATTTAGAGCATTTCGCCAATTACGAGTTGAGTTTGTCGAATATGCTGAATTTAGCAGAAGATTTATGATCTGCTTAATCTTTATAATATATTCAAATTTTATGATCTGCTTAAGTTTTATGATCTAATTATCCACGCTTTTACAAAACACAAAAGCTGATAAGCACTTAGTTCAAAAATAACGTGTGTTTGTAAGTCGGCGCGTGCGCAACTCAGCTGACTGATCATTCACGTTTTTCTGTACTAACTTTTAAGGTCATCCGGCACTAGCTGATAATAAACTTAGGATTATTTGATTTCAAACTGTTTATTGTCTCCTGGACAATAGCGAATATGCGCTGAATAGGGATCCGTGGGATGAAGTTGCTCTCTTGGGTTAAACACTTCGACACAATGGAATAAGGCCAACTAATTACAACCTTGTCGGGTTATATCATTCCCTCGGTGTAAATTATTAAGAGCGTGTAGCTGGCTCGAATTGCTGACAGGTCTAGTCTTTACTCATTCCTATAACGGCCGCCTATAACGGTTGGAATTGGTTCGATGGAATATTTTTCTTTCACCAATTGCTCTAACATACCTTTTATTCTCTACCGCACTTTCACATTAATATATATATAATTTAACATCCATTATTACAAATAACATAAGCCAACACTGCGAATAATAATAGCCAATGCACCCGAACAAATGTCATAAATCACGCGTGCCCCGTCAGCCTATTTTTCAGCAACGCGTGACTAAAACAGAAATATGATGAGTCCATCATCACGCATGGACAAGCACCCCGTCAGCAGGTACCACGGGGCGACCATCGTGAGACGCATAACGGACAACGGACACCATGAGCGACAAAGTTGCAGCAATCAAGGCGTCAGCGACAAAGTCGCAACAATCAGCAGAAGCAGCAGTCCGAGGCCTAGTTTTGATAAGTAACCGTTTATAAATTAGTCTTAATAAAACATTCAAACGGAACAGACTGGTTTTTTTTTATTAGAAACCTTGAGGACTCGATTAATTTATATATTTAAAATACACTGTAACCTTTGGAATTAAAATCATGTGTTTTATTTTATTCACTGTCGATTTGCTAAGTACACAACTTCTTTCCTTCAATAACCTTGACAGTTTGACCGCAACAAGACCTCGCTTGAACCTCGCTACAAGACCTCTTCGCTTGAGCGGCCGCCTAATCACCAACATCTAATTTAGAGTGGACCAAGAATTGTACTAAAAAAAATTATTATTGAACGACTACTACAAAGATTACAAAAGGCAGGCAAGCAAGAAGCTGTCAACAAGAAGTGCCTGCTGCCTGTTAAGGAGTCTGTTGAAAGGGAGTCTTTCAACGGGGGAGTACGTTGGCAGCAGCAGCAAAGACATTTAATTAATTATGAATTGTTAACATGCTTGAATTTGGAGCCCTGCGTGGCTTAATATAAATAGCTTATTGTTAGTCTTAATTTACATATCCACATTATGTTAAGTGCAGTTTGAGCTGCAGCAGCCGGCGTTAGCAGCGCTCTCATGATATCTTTGTGCAGCTCTCTCTCTCTCTCACTCGATAAGGTGCGTTCACTGATCGGCCGGCTGCATGCATATATATAATAAAGTCCTTCACCACAAATAAATGAAGTAAAAATAACTGAATTAATAAATTTGTTTTTCTTTAGTGGCACTGCCTTAAGAAAGAAGAGCATTGCACACTTTCTTACATTTGGGTGTGCAAAACTATTTAATAGCAATTGGCTTTAAACTTTTAATAAACAAACTTTGTAATAGACAAAAAACAATCTCGTTGTTGAAAATACAGACGCTTTCCAATATTTCCAGCAGATAAATTAGCGCAAGGACCTTTGAGACTGCTTATAGTTATAGTTGAGATCTATATTAGTACTATGGAAAGAATAAATTAATTTTGCTTGTAAAATTTCTTAGATTAGTATGCATGCATATATATAATAAAGTCCTTCACCACAAATAAATGAAGTAAAAATAACTGAATTAATAAATTTGTTTTTCTTTAGTGGCACTGCCTTAAGAAAGAAGAACATTGCACACTTTCTTACATTTGGGTGTGCAAAACTATTTAATATGGGATCATTTGGAAGTAACCTATAATATCCTTAACAACTCACTTGTGAACTATCGAGTTGTTATTTTTTATCGATCGGCTTCCAACTGACGCGGTATTGCTGTCTCTGTTCCACTTTATCAGCTAATCACATACTCTTTTTTCCTTTTTCACTCCTTATGCTGCTAATGTTTTTTGTAACTGTGCATTTTATTTCAGCGTTTCAAGTTATTATGAAATTAATTTTTTCACTGCTGTTTTAATGTTTTCAACTTATTAATATTACAATTACTGTTCACTGTTAAGCTGTTTGGCTTGAGTGCTCAAAATATAAGACGCACGACCGGTTGAGCCCCCAAATGTAGGACATATTATGACCTGTTTATGATTGAATTATGAGTATCGACTTTATAAAACAACGACTTACTTCCTCGACGCATCAAAAACTTTACAACTTTAGGTACTCCAGACTTTTACGACGCTGAACTTAACGAACTCAACTTTCTTGTTAGGCTGTGTAATGGTCAGCCCGCAACTTAAAAAAATATAGAGTTCCAGTGCTAATCGTTTGCGACAAATTTGTCGCCTGCGCTGTAACGGACGAATCATAAGCAAAGCAGTGCATCTAAGGACGCAAAAAGCTGAGCTTCCAAAAAATTAAACTTTTACGCAAACGAAGAATGCTCAACATTAGCGATAGATCCCCTAAGGGAGCTTTCGCAACGCAGCCAACTTTGTTGTCTCCGCTTCCATCCGGCGGCTTGAGCGAGCACACCGGGTATAAAAGGGAGCTGATCCTCCTCCTTTTAAAAATTATTGCAACGTGCGGGTGCAAATATAAAGTAAAACGTTGATCGGCGAGAATTTTTATAACACGTGGCGGCTGAAAATGCAAAATAAATTAAAAAGTGCCGAATTCTTGTAACACTAAAACAAGAAACAACAAAAAAAAAAAAAAAGAACCCGCCATCAATTTAAAAAGACAACAAAACCACAAATAAAGTTATAGCAATTGTGAGAAAAGGAACCAATAAAAATAATTATAACCGCCCCATATCTATCCTGTGAACGTGCCACGTATCATCACGTGCCCGGCCAGGACGGTCGTAACCTAAGTACTCTGGAAGCGGATAGACACCGCCGCTGGACCCCTTCGCAAGCCATCAAGAAGCCCGCTTCCCCGATCGCTGCTCCGTGCCTCTGCAAAAAAAACCCCATTTTGTTCATCTCCTGGAGTCGGCGATAACTCATCTGCAGCAGGAGCCAAACCCGCGAATTAATTAACTTCATAATTAAAACAATCCAAAACAGACTACAGAAACAATATATAAAAAAAGATAAAAATAGTGTATAAAATAAGTGCTTAATTGTTTGAAAGTTATTATATATCATAAGTAAATCTCCAAATTTATTAAAAATAATAAGAAAAAATTAAATGCCATAATGCCATTAAAAGAAAAATAAAAATGAAATGCAAAAAAATTAAAATACTAAAAGCCCAGGGAAATTAAAACCAACATCATGAAAAAACAATCTATTCAGAAAAATTTTAAAATATATAAAACAGGAAAAGTGAACATTTTTATGTTATAAATAAGCTCAGAACTTATAAATCAAATCGATAAAATTGACCGGCTATGTATTTTGTATAAGTGCAGGACTAATAAAATACCTCTATATAGACTTACGACTACAAGAAATAAACCCATCGTTGGAAGGCCTTTCACCGGATCGGAGAAAAATGTAAGTCAAGAATCTACTTTTATTGAAATTTAGTCAAATTCGGTGCCAATAAACGTAATTTCGTACGGAATATAGCTAACAATTTAAAAGACAAATTTGAGAAGCATCTGAATTTTTCCAACATATTTTTTATTCAAGCTTATAAGAAAGAGAAAATAAATAGAATTCCTAAACCTTAACCAAAAAAATAACCACAAAAAAAACCCAAATCCGCACTAATAACTAAACTTTGATATGTATATACATACACACATCAGCTTGAACTTTTATTCGATTTAGGCTGCAGCTTATCCCAGGCTAAGCATGAAGCTTTCACCTAGAGGAGCTTTCGGCTTAGAATGTAGCTTTGGAGATTTGAATTAGATTGCAATGCTTATAGGTGCCAATTAAATTATATGCACACTTGCCGCTCAAAAAATAAAGACAATTAAAGTCGAACATAGAAAAAAAAATATTTTACATTACAAAAATAATAAAAGAAAAATAAATCTATAAATGCACTATTTAGCCATGGCATAATAAAACAAAAATTAATTATAAAAAATAACGGATAAAAATATGGAACACCAATTATTGATTCTACAAAAATAAAAATACAATTTACAAGCTGAAATTTCTAAAATAGAGTTATTAAAATTATGAATGCTAATTTGTAAAAAAAATTATATATATATATACCTTTGGATATCCATATTAACTTTTTAACTACCCATTTGTATTAACTTTTAAGTAGGGTAAGATTAGTAACCGCTCCAAAATGAATGATCAGATGAAGATGAATGATTAAGCATGTATACAGTAAAACCAACGATGGAGTAATTATCGAGTATATGGGGCCAACCAAAGTGATATGATGAGACAGAAAATTTTTTAGTGAATCTCACAACTCGCCTTCTGAGATTCATGGTTGGATGTGTAGAGACTGCGAGGATCGAATGCCATGTGAGATCCCGCTACATTTATTTAGATAGTGCAGCATATATTAGAACATTCACTTTGAATATTGGTTTTTCTCATTTCAAAGTCCAACACTTCCTATTTAGTACAGAAGGGACTCTACAATAATTTAAAGTTTATATAATAGAGCCACAGATCCCAGCAACCCATCCCATTCCTCCCGAAAGAGCTAGGGTATGAGAGAGTCCTGACCTCAGCTGTGATTATGTAGCTTCTTAGTAGGTTGTACTGGTTTTTTTTAATAACCATGCATGCAAAAGTGAATTAGTATTAATTAGTAAATAAAAGCCTTAATAGTGAGAATTGTTGAATTAGCAGCTTCACATCCCCAAATTGTAGCAGTGAAGTTTATTCTACTCTCAGTGACACCCAAGGGAAGTGGATGGTTTATGAGTGTGGAACCAATAGGGTGGATCTTGGATCTCTAGTATTTGGCCAAGATCGAATACATTGCCGATACATAAAGTTGGTGGGCCCACTTAAACTAATCCGCATGTCGAGAGTAAAATTAATGGTTCGTTAGCCCCACTATTCCAGCTCTCACAGTTTAAGCTCAGTTGTATTTTCGGTTATTTTTTTGATTTATTAGGCCAGCTGCTGATAATACGTCGGAATACTGTGGAATCTTGCGTATTTAGCTAAGATTGAATACCCTGCCGAATAAGGATACAACAGAAATTTGCATTTAGTAGCGGTCCAAATGGATTGAATTTAGTAATCACATCAGTTAAAGGGTAAATATTGGAAGATTGTATTTTTGTTGTTGATTCGTTGATAATACCGCCTAATTTTCACTGGAACAGGTATCTCATTACCAAGAAAAGGGAAGCGGGTATAAATTGTTTACACAGTCTGCAACAATTATCGATCTATCTGATAAAGTTACAATAGTCCAAGATTATCTTTAATTACATTTCTATATTTCCTGGCTGTCTAAAAAAAAAAAAAAAAAAAATGTATGTATATATATATATATATGCATATGGATGTATATATGAATGTGTATGGGTATATATGTAGATATAAACATAAAATTATGTTATGTTTATGTTTATGTAAAAAAGTTTATTTTGAAGTAGTATGCCCCTAGAACATACTCCCATGCCAAGTCCCGCATCAGTCGATACTTCAGAAAGAAATGCAATATTTGTCGTTATATTCTGACAAATACACATTCCTGTTATATTAGCAATTGTAAGTAGTTGTCCGGATTGCGCCAAGGAAACCGAAGACCAAAATCTTAAAGCGGTTATAGGAAACTGCTTTCTCGGTTGAAGCAAGAATAACCTTTAGTCGCAGGTCCACGTACACGGGTAGTGACCCCGAATTTAGCAAAACCAATGATGGATGTATCTACTTATAAACCAGTATCAGATCCCCGAGTAAATGAAGTAACTGAAGTGCCATGCTTAGAGCTCGAGGGTAGCAACGGCACAAATTCAGTAGAGCCACCTGAAAGGCGATATCAAAACTCAAGAAGCGGACGCCCAGCTCGTTCAGCCAACACTCGTCGGGAAGAACAGGTGGCAGTGGATATTCCATTATACAAAACATGATTGAGCAAACCCTATCAAGAGTAATGTCATCCTTAAGTGTGAGCCCTCGTTATCCTACACATGTTCCAACAACACCGTTAGCCCAAAACCTCTGTACACCTATGTACACCCAAGTAAGATGGTTGAATTTATGTATCGGGTGAAAGTGCTCACCGATGAGGCTTTGTATGGAGATATATATGCGGTGTGCAAACACATACATGTCCTTTTCATAATAAGAGCACGAGATTGGTATTGGCGATATCACAAACAGATGGATCGTCTTACCTGGGCCGACTTTTCTCTAGCCTTACGCCAACAATATCGAGATTATAGGTCAGAGTTTAGCAGCAAGGAATAAATACGTTCGCGTAAACAAAAAACAAGGGTAAACTTTTGAAAAATTTTATGAGGATGTGGTTTCACTAATAGATAAATCATCGGTTCGAATCGAAGAAGAGGAGTTGATTGAAATTCTTAAAAATAATTTGTTGCTGGAGGCACGTCACAAGTTGTTATATCAACCAGTCCATTCTGTAGGTCAGTTGCGAAGATTAGTGCAGATGCTCGAAAATCTATTAAGTGAGCTGAACAACCGCAGCAAAGGAGTTTCCAGGACGAAACCGCCATTGCAACGTTGACAAGTTTATGCGGTGGAAGAACTTGAGATGGAAGCTGAGTCGAATCGCGAGGTTAATAGAGAAAAAAGTGATCGCTGCTATTCATCATTCAAATATTACTTGTTGGAATTGTGATGTGAAGGGACACGTATGGGAGAATTGTCTTTTCCAGCGCCGCATATTTTGCTATAGTTGTGGTGCTCTAAACGTGTATAAGCCACAATGCAAAGTATGTATTCAGCGTCGGTCGGAAAACCGACAGAACGGTGCATCCACCAACAACAGGATGCCCCTATACAAATAGAAACTGATTATACCAGCTCTGTCATTTGTAGTCCCGCTGTTTTCTCACCTGCTAATACAATTTTAAAAAGATCTCCGGATGCGAAAAATATCCCGGAGGACTTTTTACGTTTTCGCCCCTATCATAAGCGGCTTAGAAATAATTTAGAAATTTAAAATATAATTTTCAATTAAAAGCGACCTTCAATTTCAAGAAATAAATTGCGTCGTAAAAAACTATTTTTAGCGAATGAAAAATTATAGAAAATTATTAGTATCCACTATTTTCAATAACCGAAACGATTCGCGTTGCTATGCGGAGTGTCGTTTCTAGAATTTATAGAATTTGGTCTGCTAGAATATAAGTTACATTGGGTCTTCACAGTTAAGGTAAAATTTACTGATCTACCCGGATTTAAGTCCCTGAAATCTTATATAAACACAGCTGATGGGAGGGCTGACGAGGTTCTTTGGGTTATTATAAGAAAATGACAAAGTCATATTAGGGATAGATTTTTTGAACATTTTTGCATTAGCTCCTAATGTGATTAGCGTTATGGAATTGCCCTATAAGCAGCCAGAGAAAACCCCACAGATTCATGAAGAAGAATCAAACTCATATCATTTGACCAATGTACAGTTACAACAGCTAGAAGTAGTGAAAAACCTTTTCCCATTTTGTCAGGAAGCTTTACGCCGCACTAGTCTGATCCAAAATCGCATCGGCGTTGGAGAAGCACGATCGGTGAAACAGCGCTTTTACCCAGTTAGCCCAGCAGTGGAAAAACGTCTTTACTCTGAAATATATCGTGTGTTAGAACTGGACGTCATAGAGCCCTGTTCTAATGCCTATCCGCTGCCGAGTATCGAAGGAATTTTTCACGAATTCCTAAGGCCAATATAATTTCAAAATTAGATTTAAAGGATGCTGTATGATTTCTTCAAGAGCATAAAATCTTACGCTGCTGATAGCGCACAGAATCAATGAAACAAATATGCACCCGACCCATTGGTTGCATGTAAACATTGTTTCTCGCACCATCTGTCGCACGGCCTGAAGTAAGCAGACGCAGCGTCGTAAATTGGAAAATATTAAGGTATCTGTAAGTGCATAGACAAGGAATGACTGTTTGGGTCAAATGTAAATAGAATAACTAGCCCTAAGCAAAGATTATTGTCTAAGAATTTTGTATATAAACCACGCATTTTTCATGAAATAAACTAGTACAAAAATAACTCCTTGCGTATTCACATCGTCCAGCCCAATTTGTTACAAGTACCGATGCGGCGACACTTAGTTACTGGTACATGATAGCATACCCAACGCCCGTTTCAGCATACCCTAAGAATTGACAGTAGAAGTCATTCTTTGTACATTTGGTGACCCCTGACGTTTGGAATCTAGTTTCATTTGGCGAACTACCCATAATTGGTCAACTGGCGAACAGTCATTCATAATTTACCAGGTGGTATATTTAGATTCATTTGGCGAATCATAGAAACACCTCTGGCCAATTTCGAGACCACATTCGAAGTTAGCTTGGCAACCATTTCCACAGAAAAAAATCCTAGTTAACTTGGCAACTAGGTAACATAGATCGGCAACAAAAGTTAACGTTACCTGATCACAAAAAGGACTACATAAAAACATCTACGGTCAATTTGGCGACCAAGAAAAAAAAACAATTCCAATTTTGGTTATTATTCTAATATTCCGGTTGTGAGGCTGTCGCAGTGACAAAAAAAAAACCTCCAACGAGTCAGGTATTACACTAAATAAAAAGGGAATTAAATAAATAAAACAAAATGGATTTATCGAAGGTCAACGCGTTGCTGGACAGGCAACTAGTTACTGCCGAGGAAATTCGAAACGTGATTCGAAATTACAAAAAGGATCCTGTGGATCGGAAAGCGAAGCCAGGATATTTTCAAGAGCGCCAGAGGAGATTAAACAACATTTGGGAGACTTTTTCAAAGGAAGAAAGTAATATGCAAGAAATTGTTCAAGGAAAAAAAATTAACATAGCTATTTTTTGAATGAATACTATGAGCAAATAAAAGATTTAGTACTTGAATACAAAAAAAAATTTCAAAGTGAAAACTGTGAACGAAGAATTGGAATTATAACCAATGATTCGTGAGCAAAATGTGTTGCTGGACAGTTAGAGCGAATAATGAACAAAATGACTAATGAGACTCGCCAAGGTTTTCAAAAAGTCATAAGCTAATGTTGGAGTGAGATAAGAAACATCCACATCCAAATTTATAAAAAAATCATGGATCCCAAAAAGATTGGATAAGATGAGAGGAGATATTTGGCTGCTGAAGATCTGTTGTAGATTCAAGAAAATTACAAGAACTGAGTCAGTTGTTGATATTTTTGGAGCAACGATTTCTTACATTAGAAGCTACTTGCAGTGCGGATAAGAAAAATGTTAGCTCCAAACAAAATACATGCGCATCAATTGGAACAGAATACATTAGCTATTTCTGTGAAAAACCGAACCAAGCTATATTTAAATGCAATGAGTTCATTAAGACGTTCCCAACAGAAAGATTAAATTGGGTTCGAAAACACAAACTATATGTAAAATGTTTTAAGCGCGATCATACTGCAAGAACACGCCAGAGAAGAGATGGTTTTAAGTGCAATAAAAGGCACAACACTCTCCTACATTTTGTAGTGGTGTACATATTCGCACTGGTAACGTTCTGGAACGGAACTGTAAAAAAAAAAAAAAAAAAACGATCAGCATGCAAGAAAATATGTAAACAGCTGATCGCCAATGATGCGATAGCTAAACCTTTCACAGCACTTACGACCTAATTAGCAACTCTGAATTAGAGGATCTGTGCGCAGCGACGGCTACATTAGTTGCTTCCGAAAAGTTTTTTTGGCTCTCGGCAACTGACACGTGTGCATTGATTATTGGCTGAAAAAAATAACTTGGCGGCATCGCCATAGTACCGCTCAAGTATTGATATTCATTAAAAGAATTCAATATAACAGACGGCGTAAAGTGCGTGCCCACCAATATTGGCTGGAAAGTTTACGTCTTCCCGCAACGTGGTGGCTGCCATAAGCGAATTGTGCAAGGGCGGCTACACTATCACTCAAATTGTGATCGCCAGTGCCTACTGAAATTGAAGCGGTCAATTCGAGCGCCAAGCGTATTGCTGCCATTACCAATTAACTTACTGTTAATCTTTTGGCTGTGCAATACGGGAAACTGTCTACAACTCTCTGACGCCGCATCGATAACGCACACGTGCAGCAGGCCCACCTGTTAAGGGCGAGTCACCCCTGAAATCTCGGACTCAAACTTTTGATATCTTAGTGGCGCAACCTACACCAACTTGCACACGTATTGGAACACATGTGAGCGGCGGTGGACCAAATCATCAAAAAAAAAAAAAGAAATGGCAACTGTCGACTACTTCGAACTCTACAATACACAACATTCTAATAGGATTTTAAGGTTATGTTAATAATGAATGAATTTATGGAAAATTAGTTGTATTAATTTTGGTAAGGTGTTAACTAAACTTGGTATGGTACGTATATGTGATATCAGCTGCTATATTGTCTAATCCGTTTCGAAGTTCAAAATAGCAACGGCATCCGTCTTCAGGCCTGTCGACTACGATGGACTACTGCCGCAGCTTTTGTTTGGTGCTGTAAGTACGGCATAACCGCGCTCAGAAATTGTAAGTTATAAAAGATAAAATAACTATAATGACCATATAGCAGTTTTGATATACCTAGCCATATGAAGATACCTCCTTATTTAGTTGACACAGGTTACATACATATATATATACAGTCTTTATAGCATAAGTGTATTATCGAATGAATTGACCAAAATTCAAAAGAAAAAAAAAATGTAATTAATTATTAGCAATTAAGAAGTAGTAATTAAGCAACAACTCCAAACCTGAAAAATGGAAATTATTAATTAAGTAAATTCGAAATATTAATGTTAATAATTATAATAATGGAACCAATCACCAATATGAAGTAGATAAGAACATAATAATGAATTAAAGTAGACTAATGGGCTCCTGACATAAAATGGTTTTGCATCCTTAATAGGGTAAAGGCACCAACTATTAGTATTTACAGGTTGGGCGGGTAAAGAAGAAGAGCATCAACATCTCTGTTCTTCGATTTAGATATGTCACTCGTGAATTCTTTTAGCTATTCTATCTGGTTGTTTATTCCGTTCCTTTAGCACTCCGTCTACTATTTTTAGTTATGTGACACGGCAGCTTACTAGGTAGCAAAAGCACCCACCCCATTTTCCCTGAGCACAGTCGACCCTGTAGGCAGAGTACACCTGCAGTTTGCTGCACACTTCAACGTGTTCGTTACAATTTGGAAGTCAAACCTGAATCCAAAACAACAGCATCGGCAAGTACGGTACAAACAAATTATGTACTTTTAGCCATAGCACGAGTCCTTATTGAAGGAAACAATGGACAAGTGGGAGAATTTAGAGCCCTGCTCGACTCAGGCTCACAAATTAATGTCATCTCGGAGAGGGCATTAAACATGTTGAATCTAAAGCGCCAGAGATCTGAACTACGCATTAATGGAATTGGCGGACGAACACGAACATCAAAAGCACAAGTGAATGTTATGCTTAAATCACATCATAACAAGTTTATCTCAAGATTAGAAGCCATCGTACTACCTCACGTAGTAGCAGACCAACCAGCAAAGAAGATCGAAACATCTCGGTGGAAACTACCGGCAAAAATTACTTTGGCGGATCCCAATTTTGATAAACCTGGAGGAATTGAAATACTTCTTACGTTAGACAACAATAATTATAGTGTATCGTCCTCTAGGGGCTAGGAAATCAATAAGAAAAGATAATTTCCATATATCTCTCACAATCTTTAAGTTACAGTCTCCAAATTTGGTTGGTAGTTTGTTGGCGATGCCCTTCAAAGATGGGCCTATGACACGCCCACCTACAGCGCGCCCACATCGTCGCCCTTATAAATTTTAAATTGCTATATCTTCGGCAGTTTTTTAGTTAGATTCGTCAAATTAAGTATGTTACTCGTAGCCGCCATTCAGAACCACATCTGCACCCATCATCGCCAATACCGATATTTCGGAAAGTGTAAATCGATAATCCCGCATATCTCCACAATTTGAAAGATAAAGTAACTAAACTTGGAAGGTAACTTGCTGGTAACCTCCTCCTAATACCGGCATATTAATATTCAGACCATGCCCACACGCGCCGCTCTCAGGATATTCGCCGATCTGTTTGCCGAGTATCAAAGATAGACTTGCTTTTTGGTCTTGTAGTCACTGAAAAATCAGTTCTTGGCAACTCACACTTAAGGATGTGTGCTTAAGTACTGTTCTCGTCTAAAGAACTTGTGGGGTGGTTCGGATGAGGCTGAGCAGAGGCCACCAGGAGGGCCGCGGGGTGCGGATAGCGAACGGCCTTCTCCCGGGATAGTTTGCTGCGTATAGTACTAACAGTGGGTACTACTACTACTAATGTTAATCGTGATAAGTTTAGCTTCACACAACCCCAACCTCTCCGGACCACTTACATTCCTCCATCCCATCCCCACATTTCATTCCAGACCGGATTCAAGTATCACTCAAACCGTGCTGAGAGTCAAAATGGCTGGTGGCCTGGGCTAAGAAACTAGCCCAGTCTCTAACGGTGGCAAATGGCGACCACCTGTTCTAATTAGCCTTACCCGGGAAGAACATATATTTCTCCTCAGCTCATGGGAACGATCCTTGCGGAGAATGTTGCAAGACATTTTGAGGACCGAGCCCTAGACGGAGAGAGCTCATGCAGTGTGGTAGACCGGCCTCCCGACCGTGCTACTCCAGCATCAAATAGGATATTGCCGCAGGCACAACAAGCTCCAACTTCCAGGCGTGGGAGTGTGGTGATTGAACCATCCCGACCGTCCAGCGTGGTACCGTGGTGAGGGAAAAGTAGTACCACCAGCAAGCACTAGCTCCGGATGAGACTTTGAAGAAAGCCAAAGGGTCTAGGGAAGCAGCTGCGGTATGGGCGCCCAAAAGACGCAGCAGCATCCTAACCTCACCGTGCCCGGAGAACAAGGACGCGTCTAGCGATTCTGCGGATTTTAGCAGAAAAGGAAGTAGACTTACACCCGAGTACATCACGTTCAGGGCCATGAATCCCAGCTCGCCAACATCCACCGAGCTTCGATCGTCATATGCAGATAAGGCGAAAAATGTAAAGGTGGCCGTGTTACCTGTGGAATTCCCCCCAGGTTATACTCAGTCACGGAGAATGTATGTGTTGTAAGCGGCCACCATAGACGAAGTTATTGAGTCTGTCCCAAACAGTTCCAGCGGAGTGGCTAAATAGGCAATTGGTACATTTCAGACCTATAATTATTCCGGAATGGACGGAATATCCCCAGCTTTCTTCCAAATGGGTCAGGACTTACTCCTCTCCAGTATTAAAAAAGCACAACTAATCAGTCAAGCCCTCGGACACATACGCAGCGCATGGAATAGAGCTGGTGTGGTCATCATCCCCAAGGCAGGGAAGAAAGACATCACCAACCCTAAGACCTCCAGACCCAACAGCTTAACATCGTTTTTACTGAAAACGTTGGTAGACTACAAAATCAAAAGCACTTTGCTTAAGCAAAGGCCGCTGCACCCAACGCAGCATTCATACAGAGTAGGCAGGTCCACGGAGACAGGACTTTATCAGCGGCGACGTACTTTGAGTGCGGCAATTGGTAATAAGGAGGTAGCACTGTGCGCCTTCTTAGATATAGAAGGTGCTTTTGATAACACATCTCATGATGCAATCAATGCTACACTTGAGAGAAGAGGCCTGGACCATACTACAAGCAGATGGATACTCGCACTGCTACGGTCCCGGCAAGCCACGGCACTATAGCACTGTAACAGTCCTAACCACCAAAGGCTGTCCCCAAGGAGGGGTGCTGTCTCCCCTACTCTGGAGTCTGTTAGTAGACGAACTACTAAACAGACTTGCCAACAGTGGTATTCAATGTCAAGGTTATGCCGATGACATTGTTATCATAGCGCTAGGCAAATTTGAAGAATCACTCTGTGACGTAGTCTAGTCAGGGCTAAGGATAACGTATGACTGGTGTATGAAGGTTGGACTCTACCTTAACCCTACGAAAACAGTCATCATCCCCTTTACCAGACGACATAAGTTAAAGAGGATGAGACAAATATGGCTATCAGGGACCCTACTAGAAACGAGTAGGGAGGTCAAATATCTGGGTGTCACATTTGACAGCAGGCTTCACTTTGGCACCCATGTGCAAAACACGATATTAAAGTGCTCCAGGGCGCTTTATATATGTCGTAGTATTGCCGGTAAATCATTGGGTACATCAGCAAAGGTATTAAGATGGCTATACCTAATGGTAGTAAGACCCACGTTAACCTATGGAGTGATAGCATGGGGTGACAGGGCGCGGCTGATCACCATGAAGAAACAACTACAAAAGTTGCAAAGAATGGCCTGCGTATGTATGACAGGAGCTATGAGCACCTGCCAAACAATGGCCCTGAAGCCTTAATGGACCTCACACCACTCCCACCATGTCATAAGGCTCAAGCAGAAAGCTAAGGACATCAGCAGAGGGGGTTGGGGGCAACCATATCCTAAGCCATAAAGATGCCCAACTTCTCTCAAACGAACTGCCCCTGCTGATGCAACCTAGGGACGAAATGGTGGCCGAATATATATTCGAGCGAAATTTCACAGTTCGTATGAGTAGTAAAAGGGAATGCACAACTCTAAATGAAGTCCATCCCATGAAACCGCACACAATAAAATGGTACACCGATGGATCACTCACGAAACAGGGCACTGGTCTTGGAGTGGTGGGTCCTCTGGTATTATACCATGAATCCCTGGGAACGCACACCAGCATATTTCAGGCTGAGATGTGTGCGATAAGGAGATGTGCAGACTTCAACATAAAACGTAACTATCGGAATACGGATATATCCATCCTATCCGATAGTCAAGCAGCATTGAACGCTATAATGGGGAATAAGATAACATCGAAGGTAGTCCATGAAGTTCGTTCAAAGCTAGACCTACTCGGGACTCACAACAAGCTCACCCTACGATGGGTCCCGGGTCATAGGGACATAGCGGGAAACGAGGTGGCTGAGGAGCAAGCAAGAATGGGGGCAGGAAGGCCCCTAACAGGACCAGAACCGTATTGTGGCATAGGAAAACACACTATACGACTGGAACTCAGAAACGTGTAGACGCAGAGACGGCATCAGAGCTAGTCAGAGGCAGTAGGACTACGACAAGCCAGATGTCTCCTTGGTGGTTATAATCTTGTACGTTTTAAATAGATTATAACCATGGGAAAGAACAGCCTTTCGATACTTACCGGTATATTGAAAGGACAGTGTAGACTAAGGAGTCACCTGACAAAATTGGGTATATATAGTAGCGATCTCTGCAGGTTTTGTGAAAGAGAGGAGGAATCCTCGATGTACATCCTGGCAGAATGTGTCGCCTTGATCAGAAGAAGAGCTAGCATCCTAGGGGTGCATGTTTTGAATTGCAAAGACATAGAAGACCTCAACTCAACAAATATCATCACATTCGTGCGGGGTTGGGACTAATGTAAGAGCTATAAGCTCAGAAGGGGGCACAATAGATCAAATAGGTCGCGGTGTAGCTTCCCCTTATAACTATTCCGAAAAGGGATTACCTTTATTGTTAATCTGAATTGTTAGGCAATGCTTTTTGCAGCTCAGCATAAAAGAAGAATCGTCATTTATGTCGGCAATATAATGTTGAACATTATTTCCAATTGCCTAACCGGCAAAAAAAACATTTAGATTGATGTTTGATTTTAAAACACCCACTACCAATTGAAACTCTAGCATTGATTTGGCATTTTCAAATATTTAATTTTTGAAAAGCATTTGAAAGTGGATTTCTACTAATAATAAATATTTAACGCAATATGAGGATTTTTGTCATTTTATTTACTTTGTTATCGATTTATTCATTTTTTCAAGATCACACACTATTCCACTTAACAGAGGCGTAAATTTTAATTTAAAGCTATGCACCGTCCGTCATGTCCGTGTTAGCACAACTCTCCCATAATTTAAAAAATAGATTCACCAATCTTATTTGCTGATAGCACCCTTCAAAATTTTTCACGCAAAGACTCTAAAGTCTGAAATTCGAATTAATCCAAAATTTGTAAGTTAGATTGACTACAGTTTTAAAATATGTTACCCGTAGCTCTTTCTAAAGATCGATAACAAATTGGATGGCTACGCTCACTCCTTAAAGGTGGAAATCGATGAAACCATTTATCTCACACAATTTGAATGGAATATAGCTAGAAGCACTCTTTAAACAACGAAATAATATTTTTACAACCGAAAAAGGCTAAAATTCGTTCGGCAACATTTCTATATCTGGGCCACGCCCATCCCCGCCATAAAAATTCACATAACTAATATGTAAGAGCAAAGTTGAAATTAACATTACTAGAACACTCTTCCAAAATTTTTTTTACGAAAGCTTTTAAGTAGTAGGGAAATGGGGATTCTATGACAGGATGCAGGTTATTGATTTTTTTTGCTACATTATTGGAGCATTTGGGTGGGGGAGTGACAGGTGTGTGACCTTTTTTAGGAAAATGTGTGATTTTGGATCACGTATGAGACATTTATGATCGAAGGGAATAGATTTATGGCTGACCCTTTTTTATTGTGGGTTCGCTTGAGGTAGAGGATCACTCAGCTGCACTTGTGTGAGCGTACGTGATTGTAGTTTTAAGGAGAATATTGTGTGCTAGGCATGTAACCTGTAACCTGTGTGCTAGAACCAGGTGGAGGATCACTCAGCAGCACTTGTGTGTGCGTACGTGATTGTGGTTTTAAGGAGGATATTGTGTGCTAGGCGTGTAACCTGTAAGCTGTGTTTTAGAATCAAGTGGAAGATCAGCTAGTAGCTGGCGCACTGTTGTGCATGTACATGATTTGATTTTTGAGGGTGGGTGCAATGATCAGTAGAAAGGTAATGCTCGCTTCTCTTTTCTCACTTTTTGTCAATGCATAGAACTCATACGAGACCCCACACCTGAATGTTTTCCCACACAATAATTAAAGTATTATTGGTGTAAACTGTTGTTAAGTAGGTACTTCGCACGTACGTTTGCCACGTGCTGCTACCTTCTTCGTGTGTTTGCTTCTCTCCTTTTTTACAGTGCACTCTGTTTGAGTGACCCTCCTTATGTTAATTTCACAATAATTTTAAATAATAGCCTGCGTTGCTTTGTGCAGCTGTGGGCTTCATACCTAATATTATAAATTCTGATTTATAAAGCCTTAGTAGTTTTCGAACTCTTCAATCGTGAACTCGTGTGTTTGTGGTTTCAAAGTTTAAAAAAAAAAAAAGAAAAATATTCAACAACAAGAAAAACTCCGTCAACGCCGTCAAGGGATTCAACTATGTCGCCCGGAATAACTCGGCTCAAGGACAGAGCCACCCAAACTATTTCGACCACTTGACTTATGTGGCTAATACAAGCGTATCCGCCAATCCTATCAACTCCATCATCAACAACAATATCATCACCAATCCCAACATCACCACCACCACCAGCACCAGCCCCATCATCAACTCCGTCACCACCACCACCACCAACACCAGCTCCATCATCAACTCCGTCACCACCACCAACAACATCAACTCCGTCACCACCACCACCAATAACACCAACTCCCTCGCTTCCAATATCAACCTCTAATGGAGTACCAACTCAAGCCAGGGTCTGCACCGCATGCAATATACAAATTGCATCATCAAAGTGGAGCGCGCATCTTCGTTCCAATGCCCTCGAGATGCTCGTTTTTACGCCTATAAATAGTCAGGTGAAACTAATTTGAGAATGATCACACAAATTTGATCAAATTTCAGAGTGAAGCAGCTGAAGAAATGCTTCCACTAATTCAAAATGTTTTGATAAC
>JAEIFX010000050.1:0-30749 GCA_018904325.1 Drosophila murphyi | reverse complement strand
GATTTTTGAAACAAAACTGCATTTAAACAAAATGACTTCAGACTCATCTAAAATTATATATTATATTAATGGCCATATCTCCGTCAAAAATGGCCCCACTTCAAATATGAAGTTACTTTTAGAAATTGCTCGATTTTTGAAACAAAACTGCATTTAAAACAAAATGACTTCAGACTCATCTAAAATTATATATTGTATTAATGGCCATATCTCCGTCAAAAAATGGCCCCACTTCAAATATGAAGTTACTTTTTAGAAATTGCTCGATTTTTGAAACAAAACTGCATTTAAAGAAAATGACTTCAGACTCATCTAAAATTATATATTGTATTAATGGCCATATCTCCGTCAAAAAATGGCCCCACTTCAAATATGAAGTTACTTTTTAGAAATTGCTCGATTTTTGAAACAAAACTGCATTTAAAGAAAATGTCTTCAGACTCATCTAAAATTATATATTGTATTAATGGCCATATCTCCATCAAAAAAATGGCCCCACTTCAAATATGAAGTTATTTTTAGAAATTGCTCGATTTTTGAAACAAAACTGCATTTAAAGAAAATGCCTTCAGACTCATCTAAAATTATATATTGTTTTAATGGGCATATCTCCCTCAAAAATGGCCCCACTAAAAATCTGAATGTATTTTTAGAATTTGCTCGATTTTTTGAAACAAAAGTGCATTTAATGAAAATGTCTTCAGACTCATCTAAAATTATATATTGTATTAATGGCCATATATCCCTCAAAAATGGCCCCACTTAAAATCTGAAGGTATTTTTAGAATATGCTCGATTTTTTAAACAAAACTGCATTTAAAGAAAATGTCTTCAGACTCATCTAAAATTATATATTGCATTAATGGCCATAGCTCCGTAAAAAATGGCCCCACTTAAAATATGAAGTTACTTTTAGAAATTGCTGGATTTTTGAAACAAAACTGCATTTCAAGAAAATGTCTTCAGACTCATCTAAAATTATATATTGTATTAATGGCCATATCTCCGTCAAAAATGGCCCCACATAAAATATGAAGTTATTTTTATACTTTGCTCGATTTATGAATCAAAACTGCATTTAAACAAAATGACTTCAGACTCATCTAAAATTATATATTATATTAATTGCCATATCTCTGTCAAAAATGGCCCCACTTAAAATATGAAGGTATTTTTAGAAATTGCTCGATTTGTGAAGCAAAGCTGCATTTATACAAAATGACTTCAGACTCATATAAAATTATATATTGTATTAATGGCCATATCTCTGTCAAAAATGGCCCCACTTCAAATATGGAGTTACTTTTAGAAATTGCTCGTTTTTTTAAACAAAACTGCATTAAAAGAAAATGTCTTCAGACTTATCCAAGATTATTTATTGTATTAATGGCCATATATCTGTCAAAAATAGTCCCACTTCAAATATGAAGGTATTTTTAGAATTTGCTCGATTTTTAAAACAAAACTGCATTTAAAGAAAATGTCTTCAGACTCATCCAAATTTATATATTATATTAATGGCCATATTTCCGTCAAAAATGGCCCCACTTCAAATATGAAGGTATTTTTAGAAATTGCTCGATTTGTGAAACAAAACTGCATTTAAACAAAATGACTTCAGACTCATCTAAAATTATATATTGTATTAATGGCTATATCTCCGTCAAAAATGGCCCCATTTCAAATATGGAGTTACTTTTAGAAATTGCTCGATTTTTTAAACAAAACTGCATTTAAAGAAAATGACTTCAGACTCATCTAAAATTATATATTATGTTAATGGCCATATCTCCGCCAAAAATGGCCCCACGCCAATAATGAAGTTATTTTTAGACTTTGCTCGATTTTTGAAACAAAACTGCATTAAAACAAAATGACTTCAGACTCATCTAAAATTATATATTGTATTAATGGCCATATCTCCGTCAAAAATGGCCCCACATAAAATATGAAGTTATTTTTATACTTTGCTCGATTTATGAATCAAAACTGCATTTAAACAAAATGACTTTAGACTCATCTAAAATTACATATTTTATTAATTGCCATATCTCTGTCAAAAATGGCCCCACTTAAAATATGAAGTTACTTTTAGAAATTGCTGGATTTTTGAAACAAAACTGCATTTAAAGAAAATGTCTTCAGACTCATCTAAAATTATATATTGTATTAATGGCCATATCTCCATCAAAAATAAATCCACTTCAAATATGAAGTTACTTTTAGAAATTGCTCGATTTTTGAAACAAAACTGCATTTAAAGAAAATGCCTTCAGACTCATCTAAAATTATATGTTGTATTAATGGCCATATCTCCGTCAAAAATGGCCCCACTAAAAATCTGAATGTATTTTTAGAATTTGCTCGATTTTTGAAACAAAAGTGCATTTAATGAAAATGTCTTCAGACTCATCTAAAATTATATATTGTATTAATGGCCATATATCCCTCAAAAATGGCCCCACTTAAAATCTGAAGGTATTTTTAGAATATGCTCGATCTTTTAAACAAAACTGCATTTAAAGAAAATGTCTTCAGACTCATCTAAAATTATATATTGTATTAATGGCCATAGCTCCGTAAAAAATGGCCCCACTTAAAATATGAAGTTACTTTTAGAAATTGCTCGATTTTTGAAATAAAACTGCATTTAAAGAAAATGTCTTGAGACTCATCTAAAATTATATATTGTATTAATGGCCATATATCCCTCAAAAATGGCCCCACTTAAAATCTGAAGGTATTTTTAGAATTTGCTCGATTTTTTAACCAAAAATGCATTTAAAGAAAATGTCTTCAGACTCATCTAAAATTATATATTGTATTAATGGCCATATCTCCGTCAAAAATGGCCCCACTTCAAATATGAAGTTACTTTTAGAAATTGCTCGATTTTTGAAACAAAACTGCATTTAAAGAAAATGTCTTCAGACTCATCTAAAATTATATATTATCTCCATCAAATAGGAAGGTATTTTTAGAATTTGCTCGATTTTTGGAACAAAACTTCAATTAAACAAAACGACTTCAGACTCATATAAAATTATATTCTGTATTAATGGCTTTATCTCTGTCAAAAATGGCCCCACATAAAATATGAAGTTGCCTTTAGAAATTGCTCGGTTTTTTAAACAAAACTGCATTAAAACAAAATGACTTCAGACTCATCTAAAACTATATATTGTATTAATGGCCATATCTCTGTCAAAAATGGCCCCACTTAAAATCTGAAGGTGTTTTTAGAATTTGCTCGATTTTTGAAACAAAACTGCATTTAAAGAAAATGTCTTCAGACTCATCTAAAATTATATATTGTATTAATGGCCATATCTCCGTCAAAAATGGCCCCACTTAAAATATGAAGGTATTTTTAGAAATTGCTCGATTTTTGAAACAAAACTGCATTTAAAGAAAATGACTTCAGACTCATCTAAAATTATATATTGTATTAATGGCCATATCTAAGTCAAAAATGGCCCCACTTAAAATCTGAAGGTATTTTTAAAATTTGCTCGATTTTTGAAACAAAACTGCATTTAAAGAAAATGACTTCAGACTCATCTAAAATTATATATTGTATTAATGGCCATATCTCCGTCAAAAATGGCCCCACATAAAATATGAAGTTACTTTTAGAAATTGCTCGATTTTTGAAACAAAACTGCATTTAAAGAAAATGACTTCAGACTCATCTAATATTATATATTATATTAATGGCCATATCTCCGTCAAAAATGGCCCACTTTAAATTTGAAGGTATTTTTAGAATTTGCTCGATTTTTAAAACAAAACTGCATTTAAAGAAAATGTCTTCAGACTCATCCAAATTTATATATTACATTAATGGCCATATCTCCGTCAAAAATGGCCCCACTTCAAATATGAAGGTATTTTTAGAATTTGCTCGATTTTTGAAACAAAACTGAATTTAAACAAAATGACTACAGACTCATCTAAATTTGTGTATTGTATTAATGGCCATATATCCGTCAAAAATGGCCCCACTTCAAATATGAAGGTATTTTTAGAATTTGCTAGATTTTTAAAAACAAAACTGCATTTAAAGAAAATGTCTTCAGACTCATCCAAATTTATATATTATATTAATGGCCATATCTCCGTCAAAAATGGCCCCACTTCAAATATGAAGGTATTTTTAGAAATTGCTCGATTTGTGAAACAAAACTGCATTTAAACAAAATGACTTCAGACTCATCTAAAGTTATATATTGTATTAATGGCCATATCTCTGTCAAAAAATGGCATCACTTCAAATATGGAGTTACTTTTAGAAATTGCTCGATTTTTTAAACAAAACTGAATTTAAAGAAAATGTCTTCAGACTCATCTAAAATTATATATTGTATTAATGGCCATATCTCCGTCAAAAATGGCCCCACATAAAATATGAAGTTACTTTTAGAAATTGCTCGATTTTTGAAACAAAACTGCATTTAAAGAAAATGCCTTCAGACTCATCTAAAATTATATATTGTATTAATGGCCATATCTCCGTCAAAAATGGCCCACTTTAAATATGAAGGTATTTTTAGAATTTGCTCGATTTTTAAATCAAAACTGCATTTAAAGAAAATGTTTTCAGACTCATCCAAATTTATATATTATATTAATGGCCATATCTTCGTCAAAAATGGCCCCACTTCAAATATGAAGGTATTTTTAGAATTTGCTCGATTTTTGAAACAAAACTGCATTTAAACAAAATGACTACAGACTCATCTAAATTTATGTATTGAATTAATGGCCATATCTCCGTCAAAAATGGCCCCACTTCAAATATGAAGTTACTTTTAGAAATTGCTCGATTTTTGAAACAAAACTGCATTTAAAGAAAATGACTTCAGACTCATCTAAAATTATATATTGTATTAATGGCCATATCTCCGTCAAAAATGGCCCCACTTCAAATATGAAGGTATTTTTAGAATTTGCTCGATTTTTAAAACAAAACTGCATTTAAAGAAAATGTCTTCAGACTCATCTAAAATTATATATTGTATTAATGGCCATATCTCCGTCAAAAATGGCCCCACTTCAAATATGAAGTTACTTTTAGAAATTGCTCGATTTTTGAAACAAAACTGCATTTAAAGAAAATGACTTCAGACTCATCTAAAATTATATATTGTATTAATGGCCATATCTCCGTCAAAAAATGGCCCCACTTCAAATATGAAGTTACTTTTAGAAATTGCTCGATTTTTGAAACAAAACTGCATTTAAAGAAAATGACTTCAGACTCATCTAAAATTATATATTGTATTAATGGCCATATCTCCGTCAAAAATGGCCCCACTAAAATAATGAAGTTACTTTTAGAAATTGCTCGATTTTTGAAACAAAACTGCATTTAAAGAAAATGACTTCAGACTCATCTAAAATTATATATTATATTAATGGCCATATCTCTGTCAAAAATGGCCCCACTTCAAATAATAAAGTTACTTTTAGAAATTGCTCGATTTTTAAAAAAAAACTGCATTTAAACAAAATGACTTCAGACTCATCTAAAATTATATATTATATTAATGGCCATATCTCTGTTAAAAATGGCCCCACTTCAAATATGGAGTTACTTTTAGAAATTGCTCGATTTTTGAAACAAAACTGCATTTAAAGAAAATGACTTCAGACTCATCTAAAATTATATATTGTATTAATGGCCATATCTCCGTCAAAAATGGTCCCACTTCAAATATGGAGTTACTTTTAGAAATTGCTCGATTTTTGAAACAAAACTGCATTTAAAGAAAATGACTTCAGACTCGTCTAAAATTATATATTATGTTAATGGCCATATCTCTGTCAAAAAGGGGCCCACTCCAATAATAAAGTTACTTTTAGAAATTGCTCGATTTTTGAAACAAAACTGCATTAAAACAAAATGACTTCAGACTCATCTAAAATTATATATTATATTAATGGCCATATCTCTGTTAAAATTGGCCCCACTTCAAATATGGAGTTACTTTTAAAAATTGCTCGATTTTTGAAACAAAACTGCATTTAAAGAAAATGACTTCAGACTCATCTAAAATTATATATTGTATTAATGGCCATATCTCCGTCAAAAATAGTCCCACTTCAAATATGAAGGTATTTTTAGAAATTGCTCGATTTGTGAAACAAAACTGCATTTAAGCAAAATGACTTCAGACTCATCTAAAATTATATATTTTATTAATTGCCATATCTCCGTCAAAAATAGCCCCATTTCAAATATGGAGTTACTTTTAGAAGTTGCTCGATTTTTGAAACAAAACTGCATTTAAAGAAAATGACTTCAGACTCGTCTAAAAAAATATATTATGTTAATGGCCATATCTCCGCCAAAAATGGCCCCACGCCAATAATGAAGTTATTTTTAGACTTTGCTCGATTTTTGAAACAAAACTGCATTAAAACAAAATGACTTCAGACTCATCTAAAATTATATATTGTATTAATGGCCATATCTCCGTCACAAATGGCCCCACATTAAATATGAAGTTATCTATATACTTTGCTCTTTTTAAAAAAAATATTTAAAAAAAATTATTTAGACTCATCTAAAATTATATATTATATTAATGGCCATATCTCTGTCAAAAATGGCCCCACTTAAAATCTGAAGGTATTTTTAGAATTTGCTCGATTTTTGAAACAAAACTGCATTTAAAGAAAATGACTTCAAATTCAGACTCATCTAAAATTATATATTGTATTAATGGCCATATCTCCGTCAAAAATGGCCCCACTTCAAATATGAAGTTACTTTTTAGAAATTGCTCGATTTTTGAAACAAAACTGCATTTAAAGAAAATGACTTCAGACTCATCTAAAATTATATATTGTATTAATGGCCATATCTCCGTCAAAAATGGCCCCACTTCAAAATATGAAGTTATTTTTAGAAATTGCTCGATTTTTGAAACAAAACTGCATTTAAAGAAAATGACTTCAGACTCATCTAAAATTATATATTGTATTAATGGCCATATCTCCGTCAAAAATGGCCCCACTTCAAATATGAAGGTATTTTTAGAAATTGCTCGATTTTTGAAACAAAACTGCATTTAAAGAAAATGACTTCAGACTCATCTAAAATTATATATTGTATTAATGGCCATATCTCCGTCAAAAATGGCCCCACTTCAAATATGAAGTTACTTTTAGAAATTGCTCGATTTTTGAAACAAAACTGCATTTAAAGAAAATGACTTCAGACTCATCTAAAATTATATATTGTATTAATGGCCATATCTCTGTCAAAAAATGGCCCCACTTAAAATATGAAGTTATTTTTAGAAATTTGCTCGATTTTTGAAACAAAACTGCATTTAAAAAAAATGACTTCAGACTCATCTAAAATTATATATTGTATTAATGGCCATATCTCCGTCAAAAATGGCCCCACTTAAAATATGAAGGTATACTTTTAGAAATTGCTCGATTTTTGAAACAAAACTGCATTTAAAGAAAATGACTTCAGACTCATCTAAAATTATATATTGTATTAATGGCCATATCTCCGTCAAAAATGGCCCCACTTCAAATATGAAGGTATTTTTAGAATTTGCTCGATTTTTGAAACAAAACTGCATTTAAAGAAAATGACTTCAGACTCATCTAAAATTATATATTGTATTAATGGCCATATCTCCGTCAAAAATGGCCCCACTTCAAATATGAAGGTATTTTTAGAAATTTGCTCGATTTTTGAAACAAAACTGCATTTAAACAAAATGACTTCAGACTCATCTAAAATTATATATTGTATTAATGGCCATATCTCCGTCAAAAATGGCCCCACTTCAAATATGAAGGTTACTTTTAGAATTTGCTCGATTTTTGAAACAAAACTGCATTTAAAGAAAATGACTTCAGACTCATCTAAAATTATATATTGTATTAATGGCCATATCTCCGTCAAAAATGGCCCCACTTCAAATATGAAGGTATTTTTAGAAATTGCTCGATTTTTGAAACAAAACTGCATTTAAAGAAAATGACTTCAGACTCATCTAAAATTATATATTGTATTAATGGCCATATCTCCGTCAAAAATGGCCCCACTTCAAATATGAAGTTATTTTTAGAAATTGCTCGATTTTTGAAACAAAACTGCATTTAAAGAAAATGACTTCAGACTCATCTAAAATTATATATTGTATTAATGGCCATATCTCCGTCAAAAATGGCCCCACTTAAAATATGAAGTTACTTTTAGAAATTGCTCGATTTTTGAAACAAAACTGCATTTAAAGAAAATGACTTCAGACTCATCTAAAATTATATATTGTATTAATGGCCATATCTCCGTCAAAAATGGCCCCACTTCAAATATGAAGTTATTTTTAGAATTTGCTCGATTTTTGAAACAAAACTGCATTTAAAGAAAATGACTTCAGACTCATCTAAAATTATATATTATATTAATGGCCATATCTCCGTCAAAAATGGCCCCACTTCAAAAATGAAGTTACTTTTAGAAATTGCTCGATTTTTGAAACAAAACTGCATTTAAAGAAAATGACTTCAGACTCATCTAAAATTATATATTATATTAATGGCCATATCTCCGTCAAAAAATGGCCCCACTTCAAATATGAAGTTACTTTTAGAAATTGCTCGATTTTTGAAACAAAACTGCATTTAAAGAAAATGACTTCAGACTCATCTAAAATTATATATTGTATTAATGGCCATATCTCCGTCAAAAATGGCCCCACTTCAAATATGAAGTTACTTTTAGAAATTGCTCGATTTTTGAAACAAAACTGCATTTAAAGAAAATGACTTCAGACTCATCTAAAATTATATATTGTATTAATGGCCATATCTCCGTCAAAAATGGCCCCACATTAAATATGAAGTTATTTTTAGAAATTGCTCGATTTTTGAAACAAAACTGCATTTAAAGAAAATGACTTCAGACTCATCTAAAATTATATATTGTATTAATGGCCATATCTCCGTCAAAAATGGCCCCACTTAAAATATGAAGTTATTTTTAGAAATTGCTCGATTTTTGAAACAAAACTGCATTTAAAGAAAATGACTTCAGACTCATCTAAAATTATATATTGTATTAATGGCCATATCTCCGTCAAAAATGGCCCCACTTCAAATATGGAGTTACTTTTTAGAAATTGCTCGATTTTTGAAACAAAACTGCATTTAAAGAAAATGACTTCAGACTCATCTAAAATTATATATTGTATTAATGGCCATATCTCCGTCAAAAATGGGCCCACTTCAAATATGAAGTTATTTTTAGAAATTGCTCGATTTTTGAAACAAAACTGCATTTAAAGAAAATGACTTCAGACTCATCTAAAATTATATATTGTATTAATGGCCATATCTCTGTCAAAAATGGCCCCACTTCAAATATGGAGTTACTTTTAGAAATTGCTCGATTTTTGAAACAAAACTGCATTTAAAGAAAATGACTTCAGACTCATCTAAAATTATATATTGTATTAATGGCCATATCTCCGTCAAAAATGGTCCCACTTCAAATATGAAGGTATTTTTAGAAATTGCTCGATTTTTGAAACAAAACTGCATTTAAAGCAAAATGACTTCAGACTCATCTAAAATTATATATTTTATTAATGGCCATATCTCCGTCAAAAATAGCCCCATTTCAAATATGGAGTTACTTTTAGAAGTTGCTCGATTTTTGAAACAAAACTGCATTTAAAGAAAATGACTTCAGACTCGTCTAAAAATATATATTATGTTAATGGCCATATCTCCGCCAAAAATGGCCCCACGCCAATAATGAAGTTATTTTTAGACTTTGCTCGATTTTTGAAACAAAACTGCATTAAAACAAAATGACTTCAGACTCATCTAAAATTATATATTGTATTAATGGCCATATCTCCGTCAAAAATGGCCCCACATTAAATATGAAGTTATCTATATACTTTGCTCGATTTATGAATCAAAACTGCATTTAAAGAAAATTAGTTTAGACTCATCTAAAATTATATATTATATTAATGGCCATATCTCTGTCAAAAATGGCCCCACTTAAAATCTGAAGGTATTTTTAGAATTTGCTCGATTTTTGAAACAAAACTGCATTTAAAGAAAATGTCTTCAGACTCATCTAAAATTATATATTGTATTAATGGCCATATCTCCGTCAAAAATGGCCCCACTTCAAATATGAAGTTACTTTTTGAAATTGCTCGATTTTTGAAACGAAACTGCATTTAAAGAAAATGACTTCAGACTCATCTAAAATTATATATTATATTAATGGCCATATCTCCGTCAAAAATGGCCCCACTTCAAATATGAAGGAATTTTTAGAAATTGCTCGATTTTTGAAACAAAACTGCATTAAAACGAAATGACTTCAGACTCATCCAAATTTATATATTGTACTAATGGCCATATCTCCGTCAAAAATGGGCCCACTCCAATAATAAAGTTACTTTTAGAAATTGCTGGATTTTTGAAACAAAACTGCATTTAAACAAAATGACTTCAGACTCGTCTAAAATTATATATTATGTTAATGGCCATATCTCTGTCAAAAAGGGGCCCACTCCAATAATAAAGTTACTTTTAGAAATTGCTCGATTTTTGAAACAAAACTGCATTAAAACAAAATGGCTTCAGACTCATCTAAAATTATATATTATATTAATGGCCATATCTCTGTTAAAATTGGCCCCACTTCAAATATGGAGTTACTTTTAGAAATTGCTCGATTTTTGAAACAAAACTGCATTTAAAGAAAATGACTTCAGACTCATTTAAAATTATATATTGTATTAATGGCCATATCTCCGTCAAAAATAGTCCCAATTCAAATATGAAGGTATTTTTAGAAATTGCTCGATTTGTGAAACAAAACTGCATTTAAGCAAAATGACTTCAGACTCATCTAAAGTTATGTATTTTATTAATGGCCATATCTCCGTCAAAAATGGCCCCATTTCAAATATGGAGTTACTTTTAGAAATTGCTCGATTTTTGAAACAAAACTGCATTTAAAGAAAATGACTTCAGACTCGTCTAAAATTATATATTATGTTAATGGCCATATCTCCGCCAAAAATGGCCCCACGCCAATAATGAAGTTATTTTTAGACTTTGCTCGATTTTTGAAACAAAACTGCATTAAAACAAAATGACTTCAGACTCATCTAAAATTATATATTGTATTAATGGCCATATCTCCGTCAAAAATGGCCCCACATTAAATATGAAGTTATTTATATACTTTGCTCGATTTATGAATCAAAACTGCATTTAAAGAAATTTAGTTTAGACTCATCTAAAATTATATATTATATTAATGGCCATATCTCTGTCAAAAATGGCCCCACTTAAAATCTGAAGGTATTTTTAGAATTTGCTGGATTTTTGAAACAAAACTGCATTTAAAGAAAATGTCTTCAGACTCATCTAAAATTATATATTGTATTAATGGCCATATCTCCGTCAAAAATGGCCCCACTTCAAATATGAAGTTACTTTTTGAAATTGCTCGATTTTTGAAACGAAACTGCATTTAAAGAAAATGACTTCAGACTCATCTAAAATTATATATTTTATTAATGGCCATATCTGTGTCAAAAATGGCCACATTTCAAATATGGAGTTACTTTTAGAAATTGCTCGATTTTTGAAACAAAACTGCATTTAAAGAAAATGACTTCAAACTCGTCTAAAATTATATATTATGTTAATGGCCATATCTCCGTCAAAAATGGCCCCACGCCAATAATGAAGTTATTTTTATACTTTGCTCGATTTTTGAAACAAAACTGCATTAAAACAAAATGACTTCAGACTCATCTAAAATTATATATTGTATTAATGGCCATATCTCCGTCAAAAATGGCCCCACTTCAAATATGAAGGTATTTTTAGAATTTGCTCGATTTTTAAAACAAAACTGCATTTAAAGAAAATGTCTTTAGACTCATCTAAAATTATATATTGTATTAATGGCCATATCTCCGTCAAAAATGGCCCCACTTAAAATATGAAGGTATTTTTAGAAATTGCTCGATTTTTGAAACAAAACTGCATTTAAAGAAAATGACTTCAGACTCATCTAAAATTATATATTGTATTAATGGCCATATCTCCGTCAAAAATGGCCCCACTTCAAATATGGAGTTACTTTTAGAAATTGCTCGATTTTTTAAACAAAACTGCATTTAAAGAAAATGACTTCAGACTCATCTAAAATTATATATTGTATTAATGGCCATATCTCCGTCAAAAATGGCCCCACTTCAAATATGAAGTTACTTTTTGAAATTGCTCGATTTTTGAAACAAAACTGCATTTAAAGAAAATGACTTCAGACTCATCTAAAATTATATATTGTATTAATGGCCATATCTTCAAAAATGGCCACATTTCAAATATGAAGTTACTTTTAGAAATTGGCTGATCGATTTTTAAACAAAACTGCATTTAAAGAAAATGACTTCAGACTCATCTAAAATTATATATTGTATTAATGGCCATATCTCTGTCAAAAATGGCCCCACTTCAAAAAAAGAGTACTTTTAGAAATTCTCTTAAATTGCTCGATTTTTGAAACAAAACTGCATTTAAAGAAAATGACTTCAGACTCATCTAAAATTATATATTATATTAATGGCCATATCTCCGTCAAAAATGGCCCCACTTAAAATAATGAAGTTATTTTTAGAATTTGCTCGATTTTTGAAACAAAACTGCATTTAAAGAAAATGACTTCAGACTCATCTAAAATTATATATTGTATTAATGGCCATATCTCCGTCAAAAATGGCCCCACTTAAAATATGAAGTTACTTTTTGAAATTGCTCGATTTTTGAAACAAAACTGCATTTAAAGAAAATGACTTCAGACTCATCTAAAATTATATATTATATTAATGGCCATATCTCCGTCAAAAATGGCCCCACATTAAAATATGAAGGTATTTTTAGAATTTGCTCGATTTTTGAAACAAAACTGCATTTAAAGAAAATGACTTCAGACTCATCTAAAATTATATATTGTATTAATGGCCATATCTCCGTCAAAAATGGCCCCACTTCAAATATGAAGGTATTTTTAGAAATTGCTCGATTTTTGAAACAAAACTGCATTTAAAGAAAATGTCTTCAGACTCATCTAAAATTATATATTGTATTAATGGCCATATCTCCGTCAAAAATGGCCCCACTTCAAATATGAAGTTATTTTTAGAATTTGCTCGATTTTTGAAACAAAACTGCATTTAAAGAAAATGACTTCAGACTCATCTAAAATTATATATTGTATTAATGGCCATATCTCCGTCAAAAATGGCCCCACTTAAAATATGAAGTTATTTTTAGAAATTGCTCGATTTTTGAAACAAAACTGCATTTAAAGAAAATGACTTCAGACTCATCTAAAATTATATATTGTATTAATGGCCATATCTCCGTCAAAAATGGCCCCACTTAAAATATGAAGGTATTTTTAGAAATTGCTCGATTTTTGAAACAAAACTGCATTTAAAGAAAATGACTTCAGACTCATCTAAAATTATATATTGTATTAATGGCCATATCTCCGTCAAAAATGGCCCCACTTCAAATATGAAGTTACTTTTAGAAATTGCTCGATTTTTGAAACAAAACTGCATTTAAAGAAAATGACTTCAGACTCATCTAAAATTATATATTGTATTAATGGCCATATCTCCGTCAAAAATGGCCCCACTTCAAATATGAAGTTACTTTTAGAAATTGCTCGATTTTTGAAACAAAACTGCATTTAAAGAAAATGACTTCAGACTCATCTAAAATTATATATTGTATTAATGGCCATATCTCCGTCAAAAATGGCCCCACTTCAAATATGAAGGTATTTTTAGAAATTGCTCGATTTTTGAAACAAAACTGCATTTAAAGAAAATGACTTCAGACTCATCTAAAATTATATATTGTATATTAATGGCCATATCTCCGTCAAAAATGGCCCCACTTCAAATATGAAGTTACTTTTAGAAATTGCTCGATTTTTGAAACAAAACTGCATTTAAAGAAAATGACTTCAGACTCATCTAAAATTATATATTGTATTAATGGCCATATCTCCGTCAAAAATGGCCCCACATCAAATATGAAGTTATTTTTAGAAATTGCTCGATTTTTGAAACAAAACTGCATTTAAAGAAAATGACTTCAGACTCATCTAAAATTATATATTGTATTAATGGCCATATCTCCGTCAAAAATGGCCCCACATCAAATATGAAGTTACTTTTAGAAATTGCTCGATTTTTGAAACAAAACTGCATTTAAAGAAAATGACTTCAGACTCATCTAAAATTATATATTGTATTAATGGCCATATCTCCGTCAAAAATGGCCCCACTTCAAAAATGAAGGTATTTTTAGAAATTGCTCGATTTTTGAAACAAAACTGCATTTAAAGAAAATGACTTCAGACTCATCTAAAATTATATATTGTATTAATGGCCATATCTCCGTCAAAAATGGCCCCACTTCAAATATGAAGTTACTTTTTAGAAATTGCTCGATTTTTGAAACAAAACTGCATTTAAAGAAAATGACTTCAGACTCATCTAAAATTATATATTGTATTAATGGCCATATCTCCGTCAAAAATGGCCCCACTTCAAATATGAAGTTATTTTTAGAAATTGCTCGATTTTTGAAACAAAACTGCATTTAAAGAAAATGACTTCAGACTCATCTAAAATTATATATTGTATTAATGGCCATATCTCCGTCAAAAATGGCCCCACTTCAAATATGAAGTTATTTTTAGAAATTTGCTCGATTTTTGAAACAAAACTGCATTTAAAGAAAATGACTTCAGACTCATCTAAAATTATATATTGTATTAATGGCCATATCTCCGTCAAAAATGGCCCCACTTCAAATATGAAGTTACTTTTAGAAATTGCTCGATTTTTGAAACAAAACTGCATTTAAAGAAAATGACTTCAGACTCATCTAAAATTATATATTATATTAATGGCCATATCTCCGTCAAAAATGGCCCCACTTCAAATATGAAGGTATTTTTAGAATTTGCTCGATTTTTGAAACAAAACTGCATTTAAAGAAAATGACTTCAGACTCATCTAAAATTATATATTGTATTAATGGCCATATCTCCGTCAAAAATGGCCCCACTTCAAAATATGAAGGTACTTTTTAGAAATTGCTCGATTTTTGAAACAAAACTGCATTTAAAGAAAATGACTTCAGACTCATCTAAAATTATATATTGTATTAATGGCCATATCTCCGTCAAAAATGGCCCCACTTCAAATATGAAGTTACTTTTAGAAATTGCTCGATTTTTGAAACAAAACTGCATTTAAAGAAAATGACTTCAGACTCATCTAAAATTATATATTGTATTAATGGCCATATCTCCGTCAAAAATGGCCCCACTTCAAATATGAAGTTACTTTTAGAAATTGCTCGATTTTTGAAACAAAACTGCATTTAAAGAAAATGACTTCAGACTCATCTAAAATTATATATTGTATTAATGGCCATATCTCCGTCAAAAATGGCCCCACTTCAAAAATGAAGTTATTTTTAGAATTTGCTCGATTTTTGAAACAAAACTGCATTTAAAGAAAATGACTTCAGACTCATCTAAAATTATATATTATATTAATGGCCATATCTCCGTCAAAAATGGCCCCACTTCAAATATGAAGTTACTTTTTAGAAATTGCTCGATTTTTGAAACAAAACTGCATTTAAAGAAAATGACTTCAGACTCATCTAAAATTATATATTGTATTAATGGCCATATCTCCGTCAAAAATGGCCCCACTTCAAATATGAAGTTACTTTTAGAAATTGCTCGATTTTTGAAACAAAACTGCATTTAAAGAAAATGACTTCAGACTCATCTAAAATTATATATTGTATTAATGGCCATATCTCCGTCAAAAATGGCCCCACTTCAAATATGAAGTTACTTTTAGAAATTGCTCGATTTTTGAAACAAAACTGCATTTAAAGAAAATGACTTCAGACTCATCTAAAATTATATATTGTATTAATGGCCATATCTCCGTCAAAAATGGCCCCTCTTTAAAAATGAAGTTATTTTAAGGAATTTGTAAACAAAACTGCATTTAAAGAAAATGACTTCAGACTCATCTAAAATTATATATTGTATTAATGGCCATATCTCCGTCAAAAATGGCCCCACTTAAAATATGAAGTTATTTTTAGAAATTGCTCGATTTTTGAAACAAAACTGCATTTAAAGAAAATGACTTCAGACTCATCTAAAATTATATATTATATTAATGGCCATATCTCCGTCAAAAATGGCCCCACTTCAAATATGAAGTTATTTTTAGAATTTGCTCGATTTTTGAAACAAAACTGCATTTAAACAAAATGACTTCAGACTCATCTAAAATTATATATTGTATTAATGGCCATATCTCCGTCAAAAATGGCCCCACATTAAATATGAAGTTATTTTTAGAATTTGCTCGATTTTTGAAACAAAACTGCATTTAAAGAAAATGACTTCAGACTCATCTAAAATTATATATTATATTAATGGCCATATCTCCGTCAAAAATGGCCCCACTTCAAATATGAAGGTATTTTTAGAAATTGCTCGATTTTTGAAACAAAACTGCATTTAAACGAAAATGACTTCAGACTCATCTAAAATTATATATTGTATTAATGGCCATATCTCCGTCAAAAATGGCCCCACTTCAAATATGAAGTTATTTTTGAAATTGCTCGATTTTTGAAACAAAACTGCATTTAAAGAAAATGACTTCAGACTCATCTAAAATTATATATTGTATTAATGGCCATATCTCCGTCAAAAAGGGCCCACTTCAAATATGAAGTTACTTTTAGAAATTGCTCGATTTTTGAAACAAAACTGCATTTAAAGAAAATGACTTCAGACTCATCTAAAATTATATATTATATTAATGGCCATATCTCCGTCAAAAATTGGCCCCACTTCAAATATGGAGTTACTTTTTAGAAATTGCTCGATTTTTGAAACAAAACTGCATTTAAAGAAAATGACTTCAGACTCATCTAAAATTATATATTGTATTAATGGCCATATCTCCGTCAAAAATGGCCCCACTTCAAATATGAAGGTATTTTTAGAAATTGCTCGATTTTTGAAACAAAACTGCATTTAAAGAAAATGACTTCAGACTCATCTAAAATTATATATTGTATTAATGGCCATATCTCCGTCAAAAATGGCCCCACTTCAAATATGGAGTTACTTTTAGAAATTGCTCGATTTTTGAAACAAAACTGCATTTAAAGAAAATGACTTCAGACTCATCTAAAATTATATATTATATTAATGGCCATATCTCCGTCAAAAATGGCCCCACTCCAATAATGAAGTTATTTTTAGAATTTGCTCGATTTTTGAAACAAAACTGCATTTAAAGAAAATGACTTCAGACTCATCTAAAATTATATATTGTATTAATGGCCATATCTCCGTCAAAAATGGCCCCACTTCAAATATGAAGTTACTTTTAGAAATTGCTCGATTTTTGAAACAAAACTGCATTTAAAGAAAATGACTTCAGACTCATCTAAAATTATATATTGTATTAATGGCCATATCTCCGTCAAAAATGGCCCCACTTCAAATATGAAGGTATTTTTAGAATTTGCTCGATTTTTGAAACAAAACTGCATTTAAAGAAAATGTCTTCAGACTCATCTAAAATTATATATTGTATTAATGGCCATATCTCCGTCAAAAATGGCCCCACTTAAAATATGAAGTTACTTTTAGAAATTGCTCGATTTTTGAAACAAAACTGCATTTAAAGAAAATGACTTCAGACTCATCTAAAATTATATTTATATTTATAATGGCCATATCTCCGTCAAAAATGGCCCCACTTCAAATATGAAGGTATTTTTAGAATTTGCTCGATTTTTGAAACAAAACTGCATTTAAACAAAATGACTTCAGACTCATCTAAATTTATATATTGTATTAATGGCCATATCTCCGTCAAAAATGGCCCCACATAAAATATGAAGTTACTTTTAGAAATTGCTCGATTTTTGAAACAAAACTGCATTTAAAGAAAATGACTTCAGACTCATCTAAAATTATATATTATATTAATGGCCATATCTCCGTCAAAAATGGCCCCACTTCAAATATGAAGGTATTTTTAGAATTTGCTCGATTTTTAAAACAAAACTGCATTTAAAGAAAATGTCTTCAGACTCATCCAAATTTATATATTATATTAATGGCCATATTTCCGTCAAAAATGGCCCCACTTCAAATATGAAGGTATTTTTAGAAATTGCTCGATTTGTGAAACAAAACTGCATTTAAACAAAATGACTTCAGACTCATCCAAATTTATATATTATATTAATGGCCATATTTCCGTCAAAAATGGCCCCACTTCAAATATGAAGGTATTTTTAGAAATTGCTCGATTTGTGAAACAAAACTGCATTTAAACAAAATGACTTCAGACTCATCTAAAGTTATATATTGTATTAATGGCCATATCTCTGTCAAAAATGGCCTCACTTCAAATATGGAGTTACTTTTAGAAATTGCTCGATTTTTTAAACAAAACTGCATTTAAAGAAAATGTCTTCAGACTCATCTAAAATTATATATTGTATTAATGGCCATATCTCCGTCAAAAATGGCCCCACATAAAATATGAAGTTACTTTTAGAAATTGCTCGATTTTTGAAACAAAACTGCATTCAAACAAAATGACTTCAGACTCATCTAAAATTATATATTATATTAATGGCCATATCTCTGTTAAAATTGGCCCCACTTCAAATATGAAGGTATTTTTAGAAATTGCTCGATTTGTGAAGCAAAACTGCATTTATACAAAATGACTTCAGACTCATCTAAAATTATATATTGTATTAATGGCCATATCTCTGTCAAAATTGGCCCCACTTCAAATATGGAGTTACTTTTAGAAATTGCTCGATTTTTTAAACAAAACTGCATTTAAAGAAAATGTCTTCAGACTCATCTAAAATTACATATTGTATTAATGGCCATATCTCCGTCAAAAATGGCCCCACATAAAATATGAAGTTACTTTTAGAAATTGCTCGATTTTTTAAACAAAACTGCATTTAAAGAAAATGACTTCAGACTCGTCTAAAATTATATATTATGTTAATGGCCATATCTCCGCCAAAAATGGCCCCACATAAAATAAGAAGTTACTTTTAGAAATTGCTCGATTTTTGAAACAAAACTGCATTTAAAGAAGATGACTTCAGACTCATCTAAAATTATATATTGTATTAATGGCCATATCTCCGTCAAAAATGGCCCCACGCCAATAATGAAGATATTTTTATACTTTGCTCGATTTATGAATCAAAACTGCATTTAAAGAAAATGACTTCAGACTCATCTAAAATTACATATTATATTAATGGCCATATCTCTGTCAAAAATGGGCCCACTCCAATAATAAAGTTACTTTTAGAAATTGCTCGATTTTTTAAACAAAACTGCATTTAAACAAAATGACTTCAGACTCATCTAAAATTATATATTATATTAATGGCCATATCTCTGTTAAAATTGGCCCCAATTCAAATATGAAGGTATTTTTAGAAATTGCTCGATTTGTGAAACAAAACTGCATTTAAGCAAAATGACTTCAGACTCATCTAAAGTTATGTATTTTATTAATGGCCATATCTCCGTCAAAAATGGCCCCATTTCAAATATGGAGTTACTTTTAGAAATTGCTCGATTTTTGAAACAAAACTGCATTTAAAGAAAATGACTTCAGACTCGTCTAAAATTATATATTATGTTAATGGCCATATCTCCGCCAAAAATGGCCCCACGCCAATAATGAAGTTATTTTTAGACTTTGCTCGATTTTTGAAACAAAACTGCATTAAAACAAAATGACTTCAGACTCATCTAAAATTATATATTGTATTAATGGCCATATCTCCGTCAAAAATGGCCCCACATTAAATATGAAGTTATTTATATACTTTGCTCGATTTATGAATCAAAACTGCATTTAAAGAAAATTAGTTTAGACTCATCTAACATTATATATTATATTAATGGCCATATCTCTGTCAAAAATGGCCCCACTTAAAATCTGAAGGTATTTTTAGAATTTGCTCGATTTTTGAAACAAAACTGCATTTAAAGAAAATGTCTTCAGACTCATCTAAAATTATATATTGTATTAATGGCCATATCTCCGTCAAAAATGGCCCCACTTCAAATATGAAGTTACTTTTTGAAATTGCTCGATTTTTGAAACGAAACTGCATTTACAGAAAATGACTTCAGACTCATCTAAAATTATATATATATAATATACGTAAATGGCCCCATCTCCTTGTCAAAAATGGCCCCAATTCAAATATGAAAATGGATTTATAATAAACTTTTAGAAATTGCTCGATTTTTGAAACAAAACTGCATTTAAAGAAAATGACTTCAGACTCATCTAAAATTATATATTATATTAATGGCCATATCTCCGTCAAAAATGGCCCCACTTCAAATAATGAAGGTACTTTTAGAAATTGCTCGATTTTTGAAACAAAACTGCATTTAAAAAAAATGACTTCAGACTCATCTAAAATTATATATTGTATTAATGGCCATATCTCCGTCAAAAATGGCCCCACTTAAAATATGAAGTTACTTTTTAGAAATTGCTCGATTTTTGAAACAAAACTGCATTTAAAGAAAATGACTTCAGACTCATCTAAAATTATATATTGTATTAATGGCCATATCTCCGTCAAAAATGGCCCCACTTCAAATATGAAGGTATTTTTAGAAATTGCTCGATTTTTGAAACAAAACTGCATTTAAAGAAAATGACTTCAGACTCATCTAAAATTACATATTGTATTAATGGCCATATCTCCGTCAAAAATGGCCCCACTTCAAATATGAAGTTACTTTTAGAAATTGCTCGATTTTTTAAACAAAACTGCATTTAAAGAAAATGTCTTCAGACTCATCTAAAATTATATATTGTATTAATGGCCATATCTCCGTCAAAAATGGCCCCACTTCAAATATGAAGTTACTTTTTGAAATTGCTCGATTTTTGAAACAAAACTGCATTTAAAGAAAATGACTTCAGACTCATCTAAAATTATATATTGTATTAATGGCCATATCTCCGTCAAAAATGGCCCCACTTCAAATATGAAGGTATTTTTAGAATTTGCTGGATTTTTAAAACAAAACTGCATTCAAAGAAAATGTCTTCAGACTCATCCAAATTTATATATTATATTAATGGCCATATTTCCGTCAAAAATGGCCCCACTTCAAATATGAAGGTATTTTTAGAAATTGCTCGATTTGTGAAACAAAACTGCATTTAAAGAAAATGTCTTCAGACTCATCTAAAATTATATATTGTATTAATGGCCATATCTTCGTAAAAAAATGGCCCCACATAAAATATGAAGTTACTTTTAGAAATTGCTCGATTTTTGAAACGAAACTGCATTTAAAGAAAATGACTTCAGACTCATCTAAAATTATATATTACATTAATGGCCATATCTCCGTCAAAAATGGCCCCACTTCAAATAAGAAGGTATTTTTAGAATTTGCTCGATTTTTGAAACAAAACTGCATTAAAACGAAATGACTTCAGACTCATCCAAATTTATATATTGTATTAATGGCATATCGCCGTCAAAAATGGCCCCACATAAAATATGAAGTTACTTTTAGAAATTGCTCGATTTTTGAAACGAAACTGCATTCAAAGAAAATGACTTCAGACTCATCTAAAATTATATATTATATTAATGGATATATCTCCGTCAAAAATGGCCCCACTTCAAATATGAAGGTATTTGTAGAATTTGCTCGATTTTTAAAACAAAACTGCATTTAAAGAAAATGTCTTCAGACTCATCCAAATTTATATATTATATTAATGGCCATATTTCCGTCAAAAATGGCCCCACTTCAAATATGAAGGTATTTTTAGAAATTGCTCGATTTGTGAAACAAAACTGCATTTAAACAAAATGACTTCAGACTCATCCAAATTTATATATTATATTAATGGCCATATTTCCGTCAAAAATGGCCCCACTTCAAATATGAAGGTATTTTTAGAAATTGCTCGATTTGTGAAACAAAACTGCATTTAAACAAAATGACTTCAGACTCATCTAAAGTTATATATTGTATTAATGGCCATATCTCTGTCAAAAATGGCATCACTTCAAATATGGAGTTACTTTTAGAAATTGCTCGATTTTTTAAACAAAACTGCATTTAAAGAAAATGTCTTCAGACTCATCTAAAATTACATATTGTATTAATGGCCATATCTCCGTCAAAAATGGCCCCACATAAAATATGAAGTTACTTTTAGAAATTGTTCTCGATTTTTGAAACAAAACTGCATTCAAACAAAATGACTTCAGACTCATCTAAAATTATATATTATATTAATGGCCATATCTCTGTTAAAATTGGCCCCACTTCAAATATGGAGGTATTTTTAGAAATTGCTCGATTTGTGAAGCAAAACTGCATTTATACAAAATGACTTCAGACTCATCTAAAATTATATATTGTATTAATGGCCATATCTCCGTCAAAAATGGCCCCACATAAAATATGAAGTTACTTTTAGAAATTGCTCGATTTTTTTAAACAAAACTGCATTTAAAGAAAATGACTTCAGACTCATCTAAAATTATATATTATGTTAATGGCCATATCTCCGCCAAAAATGGCCCCACATAAAATAAGAAGTTACTTTTAGAAATTGCTCGATTTTTGAAACAAAACTGCATTTAAAGAAGATGACTTCAGACTCATCTAAAATTATATATTGTATTAATGGCCATATCTCCGTCAAAAATGGCCCCACGCCAATAATGAAGTTATTTTTATACTTTGCTCGATTTATGAATCAAAACTGCATTTAAAGAAAATGACTTCAGACTCATCTAAAATTACATATTATATTAATGGCCATATCTCTGTCAAAAATGGGCCCACTCCAATAATAAAGTTACTTTTAGAAATTGCTCGATTTTTTAAACAAAACTGCATTTAAACAAAATGACTTCAGACTCATCTAAAATTATATATTATATTAATGGCCATATCTCTGTTAAAATTGGCCCCATTTCAAATATGAAGGTATTTTTAGAAATTGCTCGATTTGTGAAACAAAACTGCATTTATACAAAATGACTTCAGACTCATCTAAAGTTATATATTGTATTAATGGCCATATCTCTGTCAAAAATGGCCCCACTTCAAATATGGAGTTACTTTTAGAAATTGCTCGATTTTTTAAACAAAACTGCATTTAAAGAAAATGTCTTCAGACTTATCCAAGATTATTTATTGTATTAATGGCCATATATCTGTCAAAAATAGTCCCACTTCAAATATGAAGGTATTTTTAGAAATTGCTCGATTTGTGAAACAAAACTGCATTTAAACAAAATGACTTCAGACTCATCCAAAATTATATATTGTATTAATGGCCATATCTCCGTCAAAAATGGCCCCATTTTAAATATGGAGTTACTTTTATACTTTGTTTGATTTATGAATCAAAACTGCATTTAAATAAAATGACTTTAGACTCATCTAAAATTATGTATTATATTAATGGCCATATCTCTGTCAAAAATGGCCCCACTTAAAATCTGAAGGTATTTTTAGAATTTGCCCGATTTTTGAACAAAACTGCATTTAAAGAAAATGTCTTCAGACTCATCTAAAATTGTATATTGTATTAATGGCCATATCTCTGTCAAAAATGGCCCCACTTAAAATATGAAGTTACTTTTAGAAATTGCTGGATTTTTGAAACAAAACTGCATTTAAAGAAAATGTCTTCAGACTCATCTAAAATTATATATTGTATTAATGGCCATATCTCCATCAAAAATAAATCCACTTCAAATATGAAGTTACTTTTAGAAATTGCTCGATTTTTGAAACAAAACTGCATTTAAAGAAAATGCCTTCAGACTCATCTAAAATTATATGTTGTATTAATGGCCATATCTCCGTCAAAAATGGCCCCACTTAAAATCTGAATGTATTTTTAGAATTTGCTCGATTTTTGAAACAAAACTGCATTTAATGAAAATGTCTTCAGACTCATCTAAAATTATATATTGTATTAATGGCCATATCTCCGTCAAAAATGGCCCCACATAAAATATGGAGTTACTTTTAGAAATTGCTGGATTTTTGAAACAAAACTGCATTTAAAGAAAATGTCTTCAGACTCATCTAAAATTATATATTGTATTAATGGACATATCTCCGTCAAAAATAGATCCACTTGAAATATGAAGTTACTTTTAGAAATTGCTCGATTTTTGAAACAGAACTGCATTTAAAGAAAATGTCTTCAGACTCATCTAAAATTATATATTTTATTAATGGCCATATCTAAGTCAAAAATGGCCCCACTTAAGATCTGAAGGTATTTTTAAAATTTGCTCGATTTTTGAAACAAAACTGCATTTAAAGAAAATGACTTCAGACTCATCTAAAATTATATATTGTATTAATGGCCATATCTCCGTCAAAAATGGCCCCACATAAAATATGAAGTTACTTTTAGAAATTGCTCGATTTTTGAAACAAAACTGATTTTAAAGAAAATGACTTCAGACTCATCTAATATTATATATTATATTAATGGCCATATCTCCGTCAAAAATGGCCCCACTTTAAATATGAAGGTATTTTTAGAATTTGCTCGATTTTTAAAACAAAACTGCATTTAAAGAAAATGTCTTCAGACTCATCCAAATTTATATATTATATTAATGGCCATATCTCCGTCAAAAATGGCCCCACTTCAAATATGAAGGTATTTTTAAAATTTGCTCGATTTTTGAAACAAAACTGCATTTAAAGAAAATGTCTTCAGACTCATTCAAATTTATATATTATATTAATGGCCATATCTCCGTCAAAAATGGCCCCACTTCAAATATGAAGGTATTTTTAGAATTTGCTCGATTTTTAAAACAAAACTGCATTTAAAGAAAATGTCTTCAGACTCATTCAAATTTATATATTATATTAATGGCCATATCTCCGTCAAAAATGGCCCCACTTCAAATATGAAGGTATTTTTAGAATTTGCTCGATTTTTTAAAACAAAACTGCATTTAAAGAAAATGTCTTCAGACTCATCCAAATTTATATATTATATTAATGGCCATATCTCCGTCAAAAATGGCCCCACTTCAAATATGAAGGTATTTTTAGAATTTGCTCGATTTTTGAAACAAAACTGAATTTAAACAAAATGACTACAGACTCATCTAAATTTATATATTGTATTAATGGCCATATCTCCGTCAAAAATGGCCCCACTTCAAATATGAAGGTATTTTTTAGAATTTGCTCGATTTTTTAAACAAAACTGCATTTAAAGAAAATGTCTTCAGACTCATCCAAATTTATATATTATATTAATGGCCATATCTCCGTCAAAAATGGCCCCACTTCAAATATGAAGGTATTTTTAGAAATTGCTCGATTTGTGAAACAAAACTGCATTTAAACAAAATGACTTCAGACTCATCTAAAGTTATATATTGTATTAATGGCCATATCTCTGTCAAAAATGGCCCCACTTCAAATATGGAGTTACTTTTAGAAATTGCTCGATTTTTTAAACAAAACTGCATTTAAAGAAAATGTCTTCAGACTCATCCAAAATTATATATTGTATTAATGGCCATATCTCTGTCAAAAATGGCCCCACTTCAAATATGAAGGTATTTTTAGAAATTGCTCGATTTTTGAAACAAAACTGCATTTAAAGAAAATGACTTCAGACTCATCTAAAATTATATATTGTATTAATGGCCATATCTCCGTCAAAAATGGCCCCACTTCAAATATGAAGTTATTTTTAGAAATTGCTCGATTTTTGAAACAAAACTGCATTTAAAGAAAATGACTTCAGACTCATCTAAAATTATATATTGTATTAATGGCCATATCTCCATCAAAAATGAATCCACTTCAAATATGAAGTTACTTTTAGAAATTGCTCGATTTTTGAAACAAAACTGCATTTAAACAAAATGACTTCAGACTCATCTAAATTTATATATTGTATTAATGGCCATATCTCCGTCAAAAATGGCCCCACTTCAAATATGAAGGTATTTTTTTAGATTTTGCTAGATTTTTAAAGCAAAACTGAATTTAAAGAAAATGTCTTCAGACTCATCCAAATTTATATATTATATTAATGGCCATATCTCCGTCAAAAATAGATCCACTTGAAATATGAAGTTACTTTTAGAAATTGCTCGATTTTTGAAACAAAACTGCATTTAAAGAAAATGTCTTCAGACTCATCTAAAATTATATATTGTATTAATGGCCATATCTAAGTCAAAAATGGCCCCACTTAAAATCTGAAGGTATTTTTAAAATTTGCTCGATTTTTGAAACAAAACTGCATTTAAAGAAAATGACTTCAGACTCATCTAAAATTATATATTGTATTAATGGCCATATCTCCGTCAAAAATGGCCCCACATAAAATATGAAGTTACTTTTAGAAATTGCTGGATTTTTGAAACAAAACTGCATTTAAAGAAAATGTCTTCAGACTCATCTAAAATTATATATTGTATTAATGGCCATATCTCCATCAAAAATAAATCCACTTCAAATATGAAGTTACTTTTAGAAATTGCTCGATTTTTGAAACAAAACTGCATTTAAAGAAAATGCCTTCAGAGTCATCTAAAATTATATGTTGTATTAATGGCCATATCTCCGTCAAAAATGGCCCCACTTAAAATCTGAATGTATTTTTAGAATTTGCTCGATTTTTGAAACAAAACTGCATTTAATGAAAATGTCTTCAGACTCATCTAAAATTATATATTGTATTAATGGCCATATCTCCGTCAAAAATGGCCCCACATAAAATATGGAGTTACTTTTAGAAATTGCTGGATTTTTGAAACAAAACTGCATTTAAAGAAAATGTCTTCAGACTCATCTAAAATTATATATTGTATTAATGGACATATCTCCGTCAAAAATAGATCCACTTGAAATATGAAGTTACTTTTAGAAATTGCTCGATTTTTGAAACAGAACTGCATTTAAAGAAAATGTCTTCAGACTCATCTAAAATTATATATTGTATTAATGGCCATATCTAAGTCAAAAATGGCCCCACTTAAGATCTGAAGGTATTTTTAAAATTTGCTCGATTTTTGAAACAAAACTGCATTTAAAGAAAATGACTTCAGACTCATCTAAAATTATATATTGTATTAATGGCCATATCTCCGTCAAAAATGGCCCCACATAAAATATGAAGTTACTTTTAGAAATTGCTCGATTTTTGAAACAAAACTGATTTTAAAGAAAATGACTTCAGACTCATCTAATATTATATATTATATTAATGGCCATATCTCCGTCAAAAATGGCCCCACTTTAAATATGAAGGTATTTTTAGAATTTGCTCGATTTTTAAAACAAAACTGCATTTAAAGAAAATGTCTTCAGACTCATCCAAATTTATATATTATATTAATGGCCATATCTCCGTCAAAAATGGCCCCACTTCAAATATGAAGGTATTTTTAAAATTTGCTCGATTTTTGAAACAAAACTGCATTTAAAGAAAATGTCTTCAGACTCATCATCTAAATTTATATATTATATTAATGGCCCAACATAAAACAAACTGAAAAATTTATTTTTAAATTTGCTCGATTTTTAAAACAAAACTGCATTTAAAGAAAATGTCTTCAGACTCATCTAAAATTTATATATTATATTAATGGCCATATCTCCGTCAAAAATGGCCCCACTTCAAATATGAAGGTATTTTTAGAATTTGCTCGATTTTTGAAAACAAAACTGCATTTAAAGAAAATGTCTTCAGACTCATCTAAAATTTATATATTATATTAATGGCCATATCTCCGTCAAAAAATGGCCCCACTTCAAATATGAAGGTATTTTTAGAATTTGCTCGATTTTTTGAAACAAAACTGCATTTAAAGAAAATGACTTCAGACTCATCTAAAATTTATATATTATATTAATGGCCATATCTCCGTCAAAAATGGCCCCACTTCAAATATGAAGGTATTTTTAGAATTTGCTCGATTTTTTGAAACAAAACTGCATTTAAAGAAAATGACTTCAGACTCATCTAAAATTTATATATTGTATTAATGGCCATATCTCCGTCAAAAATGGCCCCACTTCAAATATGAAGGTATTTTTAGAAATTTGCTCGATTTTTGAAACAAAACTGCATTTAAAGAAAATGTCTTCAGACTCATCTAAAATTTATATATTATATTAATGGCCATATCTCCGTCAAAAATGGCCCCACTTCAAATATGAAGGTACTTTTTAGAATTTGCTCGATTTTTGAAACAAAACTGCATTTAAAGAAAATGTCTTCAGACTCATCTAAAATTATATATTATATTAATGGCCATATCTCCGTCAAAAATGGCCCCACTTCAAATATGAAGGTATTTTTAGAAATTTGCTCGATTTTTGAAAACAAAACTGCATTTAAAGAAAATGTCTTCAGACTCATCTAAAATTATATATTGTATTAATGGCCATATCTCCGTCAAAAATGGCCCCACTTCAAATATGAAGGTATTTTTAGAATTTGCTCGATTTTTGAAACAAAACTGCATTTAAAGAAAATGACTTCAGACTCATCTAAAATTATATATTGTATTAATGGCCATATCTCCGTCAAAAAATGGCCCCACTTTCAAATATGAAGGTACTTTTTAGAATTTGCTCGATTTTTGAAACAAAACTGCATTTAAAGAAAATGACTTCAGACTCATCTAAAATTATATATTATATTAATGGCCATATCTCCGTCAAAAATGGCCCCACTTCAAATATGAAGTTATTTTTAGAAATTTGCTCGATTTTTGAAACAAAACTGCATTTAAAGAAAATGACTTCAGACTCATCTAAAATTATATATTATATTAATGGCCATATCTCCGTCAAAAATGGCCCCACTTCAAATATGAAGGTATTTTTAGAATTTGCTCGATTTTTGAAACAAAACTGCATTTAAAGAAAATGTCTTCAGACTCATCTAAAATTATATATTGTATTAATGGCCATATCTCCGTCAAAAAATGGCCCCACTTCAAATATGAAGTTACTTTTTAGAAATTGCTCGATTTTTGAAACAAAACTGCATTTAAAGAAAATGACTTCAGACTCATCTAAAATTATATATTGTATTAATGGCCATATCTCCGTCAAAAATGGCCCCACTTCAAATATGAAGGTATTTTTAGAAATTGCTCGATTTTTGAAACAAAACTGCATTTAAACAAAATGACTTCAGACTCATCTAAAATTATATATTGTATTAATGGCCATATCTCCGTCAAAAATGGCCCCACTTCAAATATGAAGTTACTTTTAGAAATTGCTCGATTTTTGAAACAAAACTGCATTTAAAGAAAATGACTTCAGACTCATCTAAAATTATATATTGTATTAATGGCCATATCTCCGTCAAAAATGGCCCCACTTCAAAATATGAAGTTACTTTTAAGAAATTGCTCGATTTTTGAAACAAAACTGCATTTAAAGAAAATGACTTCAGACTCATCTAAAATTATATATTGTATTAATGGCCATATCTCCGTCAAAAATGGCCCCACTTCAAAAATGAAGTTATTTTTAGAATTTGCTCGATTTTATGAAACAAAACTGCATTTAAAGAAAATGACTTCAGACTCATCTAAAATTATATATTGTATTAATGGCCATATCTCCGTCAAAAATGGCCCCACTTCAAATATGAAGGTACTTTTTAGAAATTGCTCGATTTTTGAAACAAAACTGCATTTAAAGAAAATGACTTCAGACTCATCTAAAATTATATATTGTATTAATGGCCATATCTCCGTCAAAAATGGCCCCACTTCAAATATGAAGTTACTTTTTAGAAATTGCTCGATTTTTGAAACAAAACTGCATTTAAAGAAAATGACTTCAGACTCATCTAAAATTATATATTGTATTAATGGCCATATCTCCGTCAAAAATGGCCCACTTAAAATATGAAGTTATTTTTAGAATTTGCTCGATTTTTGAAACAAAACTGCATTTAAAGAAAATGACTTCAGACTCATCTAAAATTATATATTGTATTAATGGCCATATCTCCGTCAAAATGGCCCCACTTCAAATATGAAGTTATTTTTAGAATTTGCTCGATTTTATGAAACAAAACTGCATTTAAAGAAAATGACTTCAGACTCATCTAAAATTATATATTATATTAATGGCCATATCTCTGTCAAAAAATGGCCCCACTTCAATAATGAAGTTACTTTTTAGAATTTGCTCGATTTTTTGAAACAAAACTGCATTTAAAGAAAATGTCTTCAGACTCATCTAAAATTATATATTATATTAATGGCCATATCTCCGTCAAAAATGGCCCCACTTCAAATATGAAGGTATTTTTAGAATTTGCTCGATTTTTGAAACAAAACTGCATTTAAAGAAAATGACTTCAGACTCATCTAAAATTATATATTGTATTAATGGCCATATCTCCGTCAAAAATGGCCCCACTTTAAATATGAAGGTATTTTTAGAATTTGCTCGATTTTTAAACAAAACTGCATTTAAAGAAAATGTCTTCAGACTCATCCAA
>JAEIFX010000005.1:0-26030 GCA_018904325.1 Drosophila murphyi | reverse complement strand
TGCTGTTTTGTTTCAATAATCGAGTACTTGGAAAAGTAACTTCATATTTTATGTGGGGTATCTTTTGGACGGAGATATGGCCATTAATACAATATATAATTTGGGATTAGTCCAAAACCGATATTGAAATGTTTTGTTTCAAAAATCGGGCAAATTTTAAAAAATACCTTTAGATTTTGAGCGTGGGGCCATTTTTTGACGGAGATATGGCCATTAATATAATATATAATTTTAGATGAGTCTGAAGACATTTTGTTTTAATGCAGTTTTGTTTCAAAAATCGAGCAAAGTCTAAAAATAAATTCAGATTTTAAGTGGGCCATTTTTGACGGAGATATGGCCATTGATATAATATATAATTTTAGATGAGTCTGAAGTCATTTTGTTTTAATGCAGTTTTGTTTCAAAAATCGAGCAAAGTCTAAAAATAAATTCATTATTGGAGGGGGGCCATTTTTTAACGGAGATATGGTTATTAATATAATATAATTTTAGATAAGTTTGAAGTCATTTTCTTTCAGTGCAGCTTTGTTTCAAAAATCGAGCAAAGTCTAAAATTACCTTCATATTGGAAGTGGAAGCCATTTTTTGACGGAGAGATATGGCCATTAATACAATACATTAATTTGGATGAGAAAGTCTGAAGACATTTTCCTTAAATGCAGTTTTGTTTAAAAATCGAGCAATTTCTAAAAATACCTTCATATTTGAAGTGGGGGCCATTTTTTGACGGGAGATATGGCCAATAATAAAATAGATAATTTTTAGATGAGTCTGAGTTTATTTTCTTTAAATGCAGTTTTGTTTCACAAATCGAGCAATTTCTAAAAATACCAGGATATTTTAAGTGGGGCCATTTTTTGACTGAGATATGGCCATTAATACAAGGAGTATAATTTTAGATGAGTCAGATGTCACTTTCTTTTAATGCAGTTTTGTTTCAGAAAATCGAGCAAAGTCTAAAAATAACTTCCATTTTTATGTAAGTATAGCCATTTACTTGACGGGAGATATGGCCATTCACACAATATATAATTTTAGATGAGTCTGGAAGTCATTTTCTTTTAAATGCAGTTTTGCTTCAAAAATCGAGCAAATTCTAAAAATAACTTCATTATTTTATGTGAGGGCCATTTTTGACGGAGATATGGCCATTAACACAATATATAATTTTAGATGAGTCTGAAGTCATTTTCTTTAAATGCAGTTTTGTTTAAAAATCGAGCAATTTTCTAAAAGTAACTTCATCTTTGAAATAGGGCCATTTTTTGACGGAGATATGGCCATAATAATACAATATATAAATTTTAGGATGAGTCTGAAGACATTTTCTTTAAATGCAGTTTTGTTTCAAAAATCGAGCAATTTCTAAAAAATACCTTCATATTTGAAGTGTGGCCATTTTTTGACAGAGATATGGCCATTAATACAATAAATAATTTTAGATGAGTTTGAAGACATTTTCTTTAAATGCAGTTTTGTTTCAAAAATCGAGCAAATTTTAAAAGTAACTTCATTTTATTGGAGTGGGGCCATTTTTGACGGAGATATGGCCATTAATACAATATATAATTTTAGATGAGTCTGAAGACATTTTCTTTAAATGCAGTTTTGTTTCAAAAATCGAGCAATTTCTAAAAAGTAACTTCATTTTGATGTGGGGCCATTTTTGACGGAGATATGGCCATTAATACAATATATAATTTTAGATGAGTCTGAAGACATTTTCTTTAAATGCAGTTTTGTTTAAAAAATCGAGCAATTTCTAAAAAGTAACTTCTATTTTATGTGAGGCCATTTTTGGACGGAGATATGGCCATTAATATAATATATAATTTTAGATGAGTCTGAAAATCATTTTCTTTAAATGCAGTTTTGCTTCAAAAATCGAGCAAAGTCTAAAAATAACTTCATTATTGAGTGGGGCCATTTTTTGATGGAGATATGGCCATTAATACAATATATACATTTTAGATGAGTCTGAATACATTTTCTTTAAATGCAGTTTTGTTTCCAAAAATCGAGCAAATTCTAAAAAATACCTTCATATTTGAAGTGGGGCCATTTTTGACGGAGATATGGCCATTAATATAATATATAATTTTAGATGAGTCTGAAGACATTTTCTTTAAAATGCAGTTTTGTTTCAAAAATCGAGCAATTTCTAAAAAATAACTTCATATTTGAAGTGGGGCCATTTTTTGACGGAGATATGCCATTAATATAATATATAATTTTAGATGAGTCTGAAGTCATTTTGTTTAAATGCAGTTTTGTTTCAAAAATCGAGCAAATTCTAAAAATAACTTCATATTTTAAGTGGGGCCATTTTTGACGGAGATATGGCCATTAATATAATATATAATTTTAGATGAGTCTGAAAGTCATTTTCTTTAAATGCAGTTTTGTTTCAAAAATCGAGCAAATTTCTAAAAATAACTTCATATTTTGTGGGGCCATTTTTTGATGGAGATATGGCCATTAATACAATATATAATTTTAGATGAGTCTGAAGTCATTTTCTTTAAATGCAGTTTTGTTTCAAAAATCGAGCAAATTTCTAAAAATACCTTCATATTTTAAGTGGAGCCATTTTTGACGGAGATATGGCCATTAATACAATATATAATTTTAGATGAGTCTGAAGATATTTTCTTTAAATGCATATTATTAATAAATTTATTTTCTAATCATTTTAAACAGTTTTGTTTCAAAAATCGAGCAATTTCTAAAAATACCTTCATATTTGAAGTGGGGCCATTTTTGACAGAGATATGGCCATTAATATAATATATAATTTTAGATGAGTCTGAAGACATTTTCTTTAAATGCAGTTTTGTTTCAAAAATCGAGCAATTTTCTAAAAGTAACTTCATTTTTGAAGTGGAGCAATTTTTGACGGAGATATGGCCATTAATACAATATATAATTTTAGATGAGTCTGAAGACATTTTCTTTAAATGCAGTTTTGTTTTCAAAAATCGAGCAAATTCAAAAAATACCTTCATATTTTGAAGTGGAGCAATTTTTGACGGAGATATGGCCATTAATACAATATATAATTTTAGATGAGTCTGAAGACATTTTCTTTAAAAGCAGTTTTGTTTCAAAAATCGAGCAAATTCTAAAAATACCTTCATTTTTTAAGTGGGGCCATTTTTGACGGAGATATGGCCATTAATACAATATATAATTTTAGATGAGTCTGAAGACATTTTCTTTAAATGCAATTTTGTTTCAAAAATCGAGCAATTTCTAAAAGTAACTTCATATTTTATGTGGGGCCATTTTTGACGGAGATATGGCCATTAATACAATATATAATTTTAGATGAGTCTGAAGTCATTTTCTTTAAATGCAGTTTTGTTTCAAAAATCGAGCAAAAAATTTCCAAAAATAACTTCATATTTAAGTGGGCCATTTTTGACGGAGATATGGCCATTAATACAATATATAATTTTAGATGAGTCTGAAGACATTTTCTTTAAATGCAGTTTTGTTTCAAAAATCGAGCAAATTCTAAAAATACCTTCATATTTGAAATGGGGCCATTTTTGACGGAGATATGGCCATTAATACAATATGTCATTTTAGATGAGTCTGAAGACATTTTCTTTAAATGCAGTTTTGTTTAAAAAATCGACCAATTTCTAAAAGTAACTTCATATTTTGAAGTGGGGCCATTTTTGACGGAGATATGGCCATTAATATAATATATAATTTTAGATGAGTCTGAAGTCATTTTCTTTAAATGCAGTTTTGTTTCAAAAATCGAGCAAATTCTAAAAATACCCTTCATATTTGATGTGGGGCTATTTTTGACGGAGATATGGCCATTAATACAATATATAATTTTAGATGAGTCTGAAGTCATTTTCTTTAAATGCAGTTTTGTTTCAAAAAATCGAGCAAATTTCTAAAAATACCTTCATATTTGAAGTGGGGCCATTTTTGACGGAGATATGGCCATTAATACAATATATAATTTTAGATGAGTCTGAAGACATTTTCTTTAAATGCAGTTTTGTTTCAAAAATCGAGCAAATTCTAAAAATACCTTCATATTTGAAATGGGGCCATTTTTGACAAAGATATGGCCATTAATACAATATGTCATTTTAGATGAGTCTGAAGACATTTTCTTTAAATGCAGTTTTGTTTCAAAAATCGAGCAAATTCTAAAAATACCTTCATATTTTAAGTGGGGCCATTTTTTGACGGAGATATGGCCATTAATACAATATATAATTTTAGATGAGTCTGAAGTCATTTTCTTTAAATGCAGTTTTGTTTCAAAAAATCGAGCAAATTCTAAAAAATACCTTCATATTTGAAGTAAACCATTTTTACGGAGATATGGCCATTAATACAATATATAATTTTAGATGAGTCTGAAGACATTTTCTTTAAATGCAGTTTTGTTTAAAAATCGAGCAATTTCTAAAAATAACTTCATATTTGAAGTGGGTTCCATTTTTGACGGAGATATGGCCATTAATATAATATATAATTTTAGATGAGTCTGAAGTCATTTTCTTTAAATGCAGTTTTGTTTCAAAAAATCGAGCAAATTTCTAAAAATACCTTCATTTTTGAGTGGGGCCATTCTTTGACGGAGATATGGCCATTAATACAATATATAATTTTAGATGAGTCTGAAGTCATTTTCTTTAAATGCAGTTTTGTTTCAAAAATCGAGCAAATTCTAAAAATACCTTCATATTTTAAGTAACCATTTTTGACGGAGATATGGCCATTAATACAATATATAATTTTAGATGAGTCTGAAGTCATTTTCTTTAAATGCAGTTTTGTTTCAAAAAATCGAGCAAATTTCTAAAAATACCTTCATATTTTGAAGTGGGGCCATTTTTTGACGGAGATATGGCCATTAATACAATATATAATTTTAGATGAGTCTGAAGTCATTTTCTTTAAATGCAGTTTTGTTTCAAAAAATCGAGCAAATTTCTAAAAAGTAACTTCATATTTTGAAGTGGGGCCATTTTTGACGGAGATATGGCCATTAATATAATATATAATTTTAGATGAGTCTGAAGTCATTTTCTTTAAATGCAGTTTTGTTTCAAAAATCGAGCAAAGTCTAAAAATAACTTCATATTTTAAGTGGGGCCATTTTTGACGGAGATATGGCCATTAATACAATATATAATTTTAGATGAGTCTGAAGTCATTTTCTTTAAATGCAGTTTTGTTTCAAAAATCGAGCAAATTCTAAAAATACCTTCATATTTTAAGTGGGGCCATTTTTGACGGAGATATGGCCATTAATATAATATATAATTTTAGATGAGTCTGAAGACATTTTCTTTAAATGCAGTTTTGTTTCAAAAAATCGAGCAAATTTCTAAAAATAACTTCATATTTGAAGTGGGGCCATTTTTGACGGAGATATGGCCATTAATACAATATATAATTTTAGATGAGTCTGAAGTCATTTTCTTTAAATGCAGTTTTGTTTCAAAAATCGAGCAAATTCTAAAAATACCTTCATATATTAGTGGCCTTTTTGACGGAGATATGGCCATTAATACAATATATAATTTTAGATGAGTCTGAAGTCATTTTGTTTAAATGCAGTTTTGTTTCAAAAAATCGAGCAAATTCTAAAAATACCTTCATATTTGAAGTGGGGCCATTTTTTGACGGAGATATGGCCATTAATACAATATATAATTTAGATGAGTCTGAAGACTTCATTAATTGTAGTTTTAATTTTAAAAGTAACTTTATTTTTGGGAGCCATTTTTGACGGAGATATGGCCATTAATATAATATATAATTTTAGATGAGTCTGAAGTCATTTTCTTTAAATGCAGTTTTGTTTCAAAATCGAGCCAATTCTAAAAATAACTTCATAATTTGAAGTGGGCATTATTTTGACTGGAGATATGGGCCATTAATACAATATATAATTTTAGATGAGTCTGAAGTCATTTTCTTTAAATGCAGTTTTGTTTCAAAAATCGAGCAAATTCTAAAAATACCTTCATTTTAAGTGGAGCCATTTTTGACGGAGATATGGCCATTAATACAATATATAATTTTAGATGAGTCTGAAGTTATTTTCTTTAAATGCAGTTTTGTTTCAAAAATCGAGCAATTTAAAAATACCTTCATATTTGAAGTGGGGCCATTTTTGACGGAGATATGGCCATTAATATAATATATAATTTTAGATGAGTCTGAAGTCATTTTTTTAAATGCAGTTTTGTTTCAAAAATCGAGCAAATTCTAAAAATAACTTCATTATTAATAGGGCCATTTTTTACGGAGATATGGCCATTAATATAATATATAATTTTAGATGAGTCTGAAGACATTTTCTTTAAATGCAGTTTTGTTTCAAAATCGAGCAAATTCTAAAATACCTTCATTTTATTTGACGGAGATATGGCCATTAATACAATATATAATTTTAGATGAGTCTGAAGACATTTTCTTTAAATGCAGTTTTGTTTCAAAAATCGAGCAATTTCCAAAAATAACTTCATATTTAAAGGAATTTTTGACGGAGATATGGCCATTAATATAATATATAATTTTAGATGAGTCTGAAGACATTTTCTTTAAATGCAGTTTTGTTTCAAAAATCGAGCAAATTCTAAAAATAACTTCATTATTGAAGTGGGGCCATTTTTTGACGGAGATATGGCCATTAATATAATATATAATTTTAGATGAGTCTGAAGTCATTTTCTTTAAATGCAGTTTTGTTTCAAAAATCGAGCAAATTCTAAAAATAACTTCATTTGAAATTGACGGAGATATGGCCATTAATACAATATATAATTTTAGATGAGTCTGAAGACATTTTCTTTAAATGCAGTTTTGTTTCAAAATCGAGCAAATTCTAAAAATACCTTCATATTTGAAGTGGGGCCATTTTTTACGGAGATATGGCCATTAATACAATATATAATTTTAGATGAGTCTGAAGTCATTTTCTTTAAATGCAGTTTTGTTTCAAAATCGAGCAAATTCTAAAAATACCATCATATTTGAAGTGGGGCCATTTTTGACGGAGATATGGCCATTAATACAATATATAATTTTAGATGAGTCTGAAGACATTTTCTTTAAATGCAGTTTTGTTTCAAAATCGAGCAAATTCTAAAAATAACTTCATTATTGAAATGGGGCCATTTTTGACGGAGATATGGCCATTAATATAATATATAATTTTAGATGAGTCTGAAGTCATTTTCTTTAAATGCAGTTTTGTTTCAAAAATCGAGCAATTTCTAAAAAATAACTTCATATTTGGGGCCATTTTTTGACGGAGATATGGCCATTAATATAATATATAATTTTAGATGAGTCTGAAGTCATTTTCTTTTAAATGCAGTTTTGTTTCAAAAATCGAGCAAATTCTAAAAATACCTTCATATTTAAGTAAGCCATTTTTGACGGAGATATGGCCATTAATATAATATATAATTTTAGATGAGTCTGAATATGTCATTTTCTTTAAATGCAGTTTTGTTTCAAAAATCGAGCAAATTCTAAAAATAACTTCATTTTTAAGTGGGGCCATTTTTGACGGAGATATGGCCATTAATACAATATATAATTTTAGATGAGTCTGAAGACATTTTCTTTAAATGCAGTTTTGTTTCAAAAATCGAGCAAATTTCTAAAAATACCTTCATATTTAAGTGTGGGGCCATTTTTGACGGAGATATGGCCATTAATACAATATATAATTTTAGATGAGTCTGAAGTCATTTTCTTTAAATGCAGTTTTGTTTCAAAAAATCGAGCAATTTCTAAAAGTAACTTCATTTTAAAGTGGGGCCATTTTGACGGAGATATGGCCATTAATACAATATATAATTTTAGATGAGTCTGAAGACATTTTCTTTAAATGCAGTTTTGTTTCAAAAATCGAGCAATTTCTAAAAATAACTTCATATTTTGAAGTGGGGCCATTTTTTGACGGAGATATGGCCATTAATACAATATATAATTTTAGATGAGTCTGAAGTTATTTTCTTTAAATGCAGTTTTGTTTCAAAAATCGAGCAAATTCTAAAAATACCTTCATATTTAAAGGGGCCCATTTTTGACGGAGATATGGCCATTAATACAATATATAATTTTAGATGAGTCTGAAGACATTTTCTTTAAATGCAGTTTTGTTTAAAAAATCGAGCAATTTCTAAAAATAACTTTATATTTGAAGTGGGGCCATTTTTGACGGAGATATGGCCAAATATAATAATATTTTAGATGAGTCTGAAGTCATTTTCTTTAAATGCAGTTTGTTTCAAAATCGAGCAAAGTCTAAAAATAACTTCATTATTGTTAAAAATTTTTGACGGAGATATGGCCATTAATATAATATATAATTTTAGATGAGTCTGAAGTCATTTTCTTTAAATGCAGTTTTGTTTAAAAATCGAGCAATTTCTAAAATAACTTCATATTTGATGAGATATGGCAGTAAGTTTTTTTATGTTTTTTTAATAATTTAAAATACCTTCATATTTGATTTTGACGAGATATGGCCATTAATACAATATATAATTTTAGATGAGTCTGAAGTCATTTTCTTTAAATGCAGTTTTGTTTCAAAAATCGAGCAATTTCTAAAAATAACTTTATATTTGAAGTGGGGCCATTTTTGACAGAGATATGGCCATTAATATAATATATAATTTTAGATGAGTCTGAAGACATTTTCTTTAAATGCAGTTTTGTTTCAAAAAATGAGCAAATTCTAAAAATAACTTCATATTTTAACTTTTTGAGGAGATAATTAATATAATATATAATTTTAGATGAGTCTGAAGACATTTTCTTTAAATGCAGTTTTGTTTCAAAAATCAGCAAATTCAAATTATTGGAGTGGAGCCATTTTTGACGGAGATATGGCCATTAATACAATATATAATTTTAGATGAGTCTGAAGTACATTTTCTTTAAATGCAGTTTTGTTTCAAAAATCGAGCAAATTCTAAAAATACCTTCATATTTGAAGTGGGGCTTTTTTGACGGAGATATGGCCATTAATACAATATATAATTTTAGATGAGTCTGAAGTCATTTTCTTTAAATGCAGTTTTGTTTCAAAAATCGAGCAATTTCTAAAAATACCTTCATATTTAAAGTGGGGCCATTTTTGACGGAGATATGGCCATTAATACAATATATAATTTTAGATGAGTCTGAAGACATTTTCTTTAAATGCAGTTTTGTTTCAAAAATCGAGCAAATTCTAAAAATACCTTCATATTTGAAGTGGGGCCATTTTTGACTGAGATATGGCCATTAATACAATATATAATTTTAGATGAGTCTGAAGTCATTTTCTTTAAATGCAGTTTTGTTTCAAAAATCGAGCAAATTCTAAAAATAACTTCATATTTTAAGTGGACCTTTTTGACGGAGATATGGCCATTAATACAATATATAATTTTAGATGAGTCTGAAGTCATTTTCTTTAAATGCAGTTTTGTTTCAAAAAATCGAGCAATTTCTAAAAGTAACTTCATATTTTAAGTGAGGCCATTTTTGACGGAGATATGGCCATTAATACAATATATAATTTTAGATGAGTCTGAAGTCATTTTCTTTAAATGCAGTTTTGTTTCAAAAAATCGAGCAAATTCTAAAAATACCTTCATATTTGAAGTGGGCCATTTTTGACGGAGATATGGCCATTAATATAATATATAATTTTAGATGAGTCTGAAGTCATTTTCTTTAAATGCAGTTTTGTTTCAAAATCGAGCAATTTCTAAAAATACCTTCATATTTGAAGTGGGGCCATTTTTGACGGAGATATGGCCATTAATATAATATATAATTTTAGATGAGTCTGAAGTCATTTTCTTTAAATGCAGTTTTGTTTCAAAAATCGAGCAATTTCTAAAAATACCTTCATATTTTAAGTGGGGCCATTTTTGACGGAGATATGGCCATTAATACAATATATAATTTTAGATGAGTCTGAAGACATTTTCTTTAAATGCAGTTTTGTTTCAAAAATCGAGCAATTTCTAAAAATAACTTCATATTTTTTAAGTGGGGCCATTTTTGACGGAGATATGGCCATTAATACAATATATAATTTTAGATGAGTCTGAAGTCATTTTCTTTAAATGCAGTTTTGTTTAAAAATCGAGCAATTTCTAAAAATAAACTTCATATTTGAAGTGGGGCCATTTTTGACGGAGATATAGCCATTAATACAATATATAATTTTAGATGAGTCCGAAGTCATTTTCTTTAAATGCAGTTTTGTTTAAAAAAATCGAGCAATTTCTAAAAGTAACTTCATATTTGAAGTGGGGCCATTTTTGACGGAGATATGGCCATTAATATAATATATAATTTTAGATGAGTCTGAAGACATTTTCTTTAAATGCAGTTTTGTTTCAAAAATCGAGCAATTTCTAAAAATAACTTCATATTTTAAAGTGGGGCCATTTTTGACGGAGATATGGCCATTAATACAATATATAATTTTAGATGAGTCTGAAGTCATTTTCTTTAAATGCAGTTTTGTTTCAAAATCGAGCAATTTCTAAAAATACCTTCATATTTTAAGTGGGGCCATTTTTGACGGAGATATGGCCATTAATACAATATATAATTTTAGATGAGTCTGAAGTCATTTTCTTTAAATGCAGTTTTGTTTCAAAAAATCGAGCAAATTCTAAAAATAACTTCATATTTTAAGTGGGGCCATTTTTGACGGAGATATGGCCATTAATATAATATATAATTTTAGATGAGTCTGAAGTCATTTTCTTTAAATGCAGTTTTGTTTCAAAAATCGAGCAAATTCTAAAAATAACTTCATATTATTGGAGTGGGGCCATTTTTGACGGAGATATGGCCATTAATACAATATATAATTTTAGATGAGTCTGAAGTCATTTTCTTTAAATGCAGTTTTGTTTCAAAAATCAGCAAATTCTAAAAATAACTTCATATTTAAGTGGGGCCATTTTTTGACGGAGATATGGCCATTAATACAATATATAATTTTAGATGAGTCTGAAGACATTTTCTTTAAATGCAGTTTTGTTTAAAAATCGAGCAAATTCTAAAAATACCTTCATATTTGAAGTGAGGCCATTTTTGACAGAGATATGGCCATTAATATAATATATAATTTTAGATGAGTCTGAAGACATTTTCTTTAAATGCAGTTTTGTTTAAAAAATCGAGCAATTTCTAAAAATAACTTCATATTTGAAGTGGGGCCATTTTTGACGGAGATATGGCCATTAATACAATATATAATTTTAGATGAGTCTGAAGACATTTTCTTTAAATGCAGTTTTGTTTCAAAAATCGAGCAAATTCTAAAAATAACTTCATATTTGAAGTGGGGCCATTTTTGACGGAGATATGGCCATTAATACAATATATAATTTTAGATGAGTCTGAAGTCATTTTCTTTAATGCAGTTTTGTTTCAAAAATCGAGCAATTTCTAAAAATAACTTCATATTTTGGGTGGGGCCATTTTTGACGGAGATATGGCCATTAATACAATATATAATTTTAGATGAGTCTGAAGTCATTTTCTTTAAATGCAGTTTTGTTTCAAAATCGAGCAAATTTCTAAAAATACCTTCATATTTGAAGTGGGGCCATTTTTGACGGAGATATGGCCATTAATATAATATATAATTTTAGATGAGTCTGAAGACATTTTCTTTAAATGCAGTTTTGTTTCAAAAATCGAGCAAATTCTAAAAATACCTTCATTTTAAGTGGGGCCATTTTTTGACGGAGATATGGCCATTAATACAATATATAATTTTAGATGAGTCTGAAGACATTTTCTTTAAATGCAGTTTTGTTTCAAAAATCGAGCAAATTCTAAAAATAACTTCATATTTTAAGTGGGGCCATTTTTTGACGGAGATATGGCCATTAATACAATATATAATTTTAGATGAGTCTGAAGTCATTTTCTTTAAATGCAGTTTTGTTTCAAAAATCGAGCAATTTCTAAAAATAACCATATTTGATGTGGGGCCATTTTTGACGGAGATATGCCTAATACAATATAATTTTATGTCTGAAGTTTTTTATAGTTTTGTTATTAATACAATATATAATTTTAGATGAGTCTGAAGACATTTTCTTTAAATGCAGTTTTGTTTCAAAAAATCGAGCAAATTCTAAAAATACCTTCATATTTTAAGTGGGGCCATTTTTGACGGAGATATGGCCATTAATACAATATATAATTTTGGATGAGTCTGAAGACATTTTCTTTAAATGCAGTTTTGTTTCAAAAAATCGAGCAATTTCTAAAAGTAACTTCATTTTGTGGAGGGCTATTTTTGACGGAGATATGGCCATTAATACAATATATAATTTTAGATGAGTCTGAAGTCATTTTTTTTTAAATGCAGTTTTGTTTCAAAATTGGGAAAGCAATTTCTAAAAATACCTTCATATTTTGAAGTGGGGCCATTTTTGACGGAGATATGGCCATTAATACAATATATAATTTTAGATGAGTCTGAAGTCATTTTCTTTAAATGCAGTTTTGTTTCAAAAATCGGAGCAATTTCTAAAAATACCTTCATATTTGAGTGGCCATTTTGACGGAGATATGGCCATTAATACAATATATAATTTTAGATGAGTCTGAAGTCATTTTGTTTAAATGCAGTTTTGTTTAAAAAATCGAGCAATTTCTAAAAATACCTTCATATTTTAAGTGGGGCCATTTTTGACGGAGATATGGCCATTAATACAATATATAATTTTAGATGAGTCTGAAGACATTTTCTTTAAATGCAGTTTTGTTTCAAAAATCGAGCAAATTCTAAAAGTACCTTCATATTTGAAGTGGGGCCATTTTTGACGGAGATATGGCCATTAATACAATATATAATTTTAGATGAGTCTGAAGTCATTTTCTTTAAATGCAGTTTTGTTTAAAAAATCGAGCAATTTCTAAAAGTAACTTCATATTTTATGTGGGGCCATTTTTGACGAAGATATGGCCATTAATACAATATATAATTTTAGATGAATCTGAAGACATTTTCTTTAAATGCAGTTTTGTTTCAAAAATCGAGCAAATTCTAAAAATACCTTCAGATTTTAAGTGGGGCCATTTTTGACAGAGATATGGCCATTAATACAATATATAATTTTGGATGAGTCTGAAGACATTTTCTTTAAATGCAGTTTTGTTTCAAAAATCGAGCAATTTCTAAAAGTACCTTCATTTTGGAGTGGGGCCATTTTTGACGGAGATATGGCCATTAATACAATATATAATTTTAGATGAATCTGAGGACATTTTCTTTAAATGCAGTTTTGTTTCAAAAATCGAGCAAATTCTAAAAATACCTTTCTATTTGACGGAGATATGGCCATTAATACAATATATAATTTTAGATGAGTCTGAAGTCATTTTCTTTAAATGCAGTTTTGCTTCAAAAATTGAGCAAATTCTAAAAATACCTTCATATTTGATGGAGATATGGCCATTAATACAATATATAATTTTAGATGAGTCTGAAGTCATTTTGTTTAAATGCAGTTTTGTTTCAAAAATCGAGCAATTTCCAAAAGTAACTTCATATTTTAAGTGGGGCCATTTTTGACGGAGATATGGCCATTAATACAATATATAATTTTAGATGAGTCTGAAGACATTTTCTTTAAATGCAGTTTTGTTTCAAAAAATCGAGCAATTTCTAAAAGTAACTTCATATTTTATGGGGCCATTTTTGACAGAGATATGGCCATTAATACAATATATAATTTAAGATGAGTCTGAAGTCATTTTTTTTTAATGCAGTTTTGTTTCAAAAATCGAGCAAAGTCTAAAAATAACTTCATTATTGGCGTGGGGCCATTTTTGACGGAGATATGGCCATTAATACAATATATAATTTTAGATGAGTCTGAAGTCATTTTCTTTAAATGCAGTTTTGTTTCAAAAAATCAGGCAAATTCTAAAAATACCTTCATATTTTAGTGGGCCATTTTGACGGATATATGGCCATTAATACAATATATAATTTTAGATGAGTCTGAAGTCATTTTGTTTAAATGCAGTTTTGTTTCAAAAATCGAGCAATTTCCAAAAATACCTTCATATTTTAAGTGGGGCCATTTTTGACGGAGATATGGCCATTAATACAATATACAATTTTAGATGAGTCTGAAGACATTTTCTTTAAATGCAGTTTTGTTTAAAAAATTCGAGCAAATTCTAAAAATGACTTCATTATTGGAGTTTTGGGGCCATTTATTTTGACGGAGATATGGCCATTAATACAATATATAGATTTAGATGAGTCTGAAGACATTTTCTTTAAATGCAGTTTTGTTTCAAAAATCGAGCAATTTCTAAAAGTAACTTCATTATTTTAAGTGGGGCCATTTTTGACGGAGATATAGCCATTAATACAAAATATAATTTTAGATGAGTCTGAAGTCATTTTGTTTAAATGCAGTTTTGTTTCAAAAAATCGAGCAAATTCTAAAAATACCTTCATATTTGAAGTGGGGCCATTTTTGACGGAGATATGGCCATTAATACAATATATAATTTTAGATGAGTCTGAAGTCATTTTCTTTAAATGCAGTTTTGTTTCAAAAATCGAGCAAATTCCAAAAAATACCTTCATATTTTAAGTGGGGCCATTTTTGACGGAGATATGGCCATTAATACAATATATAATTTTAGATGAGTCTGAAGACATTTTCTTTAAATGCAGTTTTGTTTCAAAAATCGAGCAATTTCTAAAAAGTAACTTCATATTTTAAGTGGGGCCATTTTTGACGGAGATATGGCCATTAATACAATATATAATTTTAGATGAGTCTGAAGTCATTTTCTTTAAATGCAGTTTTGTTTCAAAAATCGAGCAATTTCTAAAAATAACTTCATTATTTAATGTGGGGCCATTTTTGACGGAGATATGGCCATTAATACAATATATAATTTTAGATGAGTCTGAAGACATTTTCTTTAAATGCAGTTTTGTTTCAAAAATCGAGCAAATTCTAAAATACCTTCAGATTTTAAGTGGGGCCATTTTTGACGGAGATATGGCCATTAATACAATATATAATTTTAGATGAGTCTAAAGACATTTTCTTTAAATGCAGTTTTGTTTCAAAAATCGAGCAATTTCTAAAAGTAACTTCATATTTTGAGTGGGGCCATTTTTTGACAGAGATATGGCCATTAATACAATATATAATTTTAGATGAGTCTGAAGTCATTTTCTTTAAATGCAGTTTTGTTTCAAAAATCGAGCAAATTCTAAAAATACCTTCATATTTTGGAAGTGGGGCCATTTTTGACGGAGATATGGCCATTAATATAATATATAATTTTAGATGAGTCTGAAGTCATTTTCTTTAAATGCAGTTTTGTTTCAAAAATCGAGCAAATTCTAAAAATACCTTCATATTTGAAGTGGGGCCATTTTGCGAATATGGCCATTAATACAATATACAATTTTAGATGAGTCTGAAGTCATTTTGTTTAAATGCAGTTTTGTTTCAAAAATCGAGCAAATTCTAAAAATACCTTCATATTTTAAGTGGGGCCATTTTTGACGGAGATATGGCCATTAATACAATATATAATTTTAGATGAGTCTGAAGACATTTTCTTTAAATGCAGTTTTGTTTCAAAAATCGAGCAATTTCTAAAAAGTAACTTCATATTTTAAGTGGGGCCATTTTTGACGGAGATATGGCCATTAATACAATATATAATTTTAGATGAGTCTGAAGTCATTTTCTTTAAATGCAGTTTTGTTTCAAAAAATCGAGCAATTTCTAAAAGTACCTCCATATTTTAAGTGGGGCCATTTTTGACGGAGATATGGCCATTAATACAATATATAATTTTAGATGAGTCTGAAGACATTTTCTTTAAATGCAGTTTTGTTTCAAAAATCGAGCAAATTCTAAAAATACCTTCAGATTTTAAGTGGGGCCATTTTTGACGGAGATATGGCCATTAATACAATATATAATTTTGGATGAGTCTAAAGACATTTTCTTTAAATGCAGTTTTGTTTCAAAAATCGAGCAATTTCTAAAAGTAACTTCATTATTGGAGTGGGGCCATTTTTGACGGAGATATAGCCATTAATACAATATGTAATTTTAGATGAGTCTGAAGTCATTTTCTTTAAATGCAGTTTTGTTTCAAAAAATCGAGCAAATTCTAAAAATACCTTCATATTTGAAGTGGGGCCATTTTTGACGGAGATATGGCCATTAATATAATATATAATTTTAGATGAGTCTGAAGTCATTTTCTTTAAATGCAGCTTTGCTTCAAAAATCGAGCAAATTCTAAAAGTAACTTCATATTTGAAGTGGGGCCATTTTTGACGGAGATATGGCCATTAATACAATATATAATTTTAGATGAGTCTGAAGTCATTTTGTTTAAATGCAGTTTTGTTTCAAAAATCGAGCAATTTCTAAAAATACCTTCATATTTGAAGTGGGGCCATTTTTGACGGAGATATGGCCATTAATACAATATATAATTTTAGATGAGTCTGAAGACATTTTCTTTAAATGCAGTTTTGTTTCAAAATCGAGCAAATTTCTAAAAAGTACCTTCATATTTTAAGTGGGGCCATTTTTTGGACGGAGATATGGCCATTAATACAATATATAATTTTAGATGAGTCTGAAGTCATTTTCTTTAAATGCAGTTTTGTTTCAAAAAATCGAGCAAATTCTAAAAAGTAACTTCATTTTTGGAGTGGGGCCATTTTTGACGGAGATATGGCCATTAATACAATATATAATTTTAGATGAGTCTGAAGTCATTTTCTTTAAATGCAGTTTTGTTTCAAAAATCGAGCAAATTTCTAAAAAATACCTTCATATTTTGAAGTGGGGCCATTTTTGACGGAGATATGGCCATTAATACAATATATAATTTTGATGAGTCTGAAGACATTTTCTTTAAATGCAGTTTTGTTTCAAAAAATCGAGCAAATTCTAAAAATAACTTCATATTTGGAGTGGGGCCATTTTTTGACGGAGATATGGCCATTAATATAATATATAATTTTAGATGAGTCTGAAGTCATTTTCTTTAAATGCAGTTTTGTTTCAAAAATCGAGCAAATTTCTAAAAATACCTTCATATTTTAAGTGGGGCCATTTTTGACGGAGATATGGCCATTAATACAATATATAATTTTAGATGAGTCTGAAGACATTTTCTTTAAATGCAGTTTTGTTTCAAAAATCGAGCAAAGTCTAAAAATAACTTCATTTTTTGCGTGGGGCCATTTTTTGGACGGAGATATGGCCATTAATACAATATATAATTTTAGATGAGTCTGAAGACATTTTCTTTAAATGCAGTTTTGTTTCAAAAAATCGAGCAATTTCTAAAAGTAACTTCATATTTTATGTGGGGCCATTTTTGACGGAGATATGGCCATTAATACAATATATAATTTTAGATGAGTCTGAAGTCATTTTCTTTAAATGCAGTTTTGTTTCAAAAAATCGAGCAATTTCTAAAAGTACCTTCATATTTGAAGTGGGAGCCATTTTTGACGGAGATATGGCCATTAATACAATATATAATTTTAGGATGAGTCTGAAGACATTTTCGTTTTAAATGCAGTTTTGTTTCAAAAATCGAGCAATTTCTAAAAATACCTTCATATTTGAAGTGGGGCCATTTTTGACAGAGATATGGCCATTAATACAATATATAATTTTAGATGAGTCTGAAGTCATTTTCTTTAAATGCAGTTTTGTTTCAAAAATCGAGCAAATTCTAAAAATACCTTCATATTTTGAAGTGGGGCCATTTTTGACGGAGATATGGCCATTAATACAATATATAATTTTAGATGAGTCTGAAGTCATTTTCTTTAAATGCAGTTTGTTTTAAAAAATCGAGCAATTTCTAAAAATAACTTCATATTTTAAGTGGCGCCATTTTTGACGGAGATATGGCCATTAATACAATATATAATTTTAGATGAGTCTGAAGTCATTTTCTTTAAATGCAGTTTTGTTTCAAAAAATCGAGCAATTTCTAAAAAGTAACTTCATATTTTAAGTGGGGCCATTTTTTGACGGAGATATGGCCATTAATATAATATATAATTTTAGATGAGTCTGAAGTCATTTTCTTTAAATGCAGTTTTGTTTCAAAAATCGAGCAAATTCTAAAAATACCTTCATATTTAAAGTGGGGCCATTTTTGACGGAGATATGGCCATTAATACAATATATAATTTTAGATGAGTCTGAAGTCATTTTCTTTAAATGCAGTTTTGTTTCAAAAAATCGAGCAAATTCTAAAAATACCTTCATATTTTGAAGTGGGGCCATTTTTGACGGAGATATGGCCATTAATATAATATATAATTTTAGATGAGTCTGAAGTCATTTTCTTTAAATGCAGTTTTGTTTCAAAAATCGAGCAATTTCTAAAAATAACTTCATATTTTGAAGTGGGGCCATTTTTGACGGAGATATGGCCATTAATACAATATATAATTTTAGATGAGTCTGAAGTCATTTTCTTTAAATGCAGTTTTGTTTCAAAAAATCGAGCAAATTCTAAAAATAACTTCATATTTTAAAGTGGGGCCATTTTTGACGGAGATATGGCCATTAATACAATATATAATTTTAGATGAGTCTGAAGACATTTTCTTTAAATGCAGTTTTGTTTCAAAAATCGAGCAAATTCTAAAAATACCTTCATATTTGAAGTGGGGCCATTTTTGACGGAGATATGGCCATTAATACAATATATAATTTTAGATGAGTCTGAAGTCATTTTCTTTAAATGCAGTTTTGTTTCAAAAATCGAGCAAATTTCTAAAAATAACTTCATATTTGATGTGGGGCCATTTTTGACGGAGATATGGCCATTAATACAATATATAATTTTAGATGAGTCTGAAGTCATTTTCTTTAAATGCAGTTTTGTTTCAAAAAATCGAGCAAATTCTAAAAATAACTTCATATTTTAAGTGGGGCCATTTTTGACGGAGATATGGCCATTAATACAATATATAATTTTAGATGAGTCTGAAGTCATTTTCTTTTAAATGCAGTTTTGTTTCAAAAATCGAGCAATTTCTAAAAATAACTTCATATTTGAAGTGGGGCCATTTTTGACGGAGATATGGCCATTAATACAATATATAATTTTAGATGAGTCTGAAGACATTTTCTTTAAATGCAGTTTTGTTTCAAAAAATCGAGCAATTTCTAAAAAGTAACTTCATATTTAAGTGGGGCCATTTTTGACGGAGATATGGCCATTAATACAATATATAATTTTAGATGAGTCTGAAGTCATTTTCTTTAAATGCAGTTTTGTTTCAAAAATCGAGCAATTTCTAAAAATAACTTCATATTTGAAGTGGGGCCATTTTTGACGGAGATATGGCCATTAATACAATATATAATTTTAGATGAGTCTGAAGTCATTTTCTTTAAATGCAGTTTTGTTTCAAAAATCGAGCAATTTCTAAAAGTAACTTCATATTTGAAGTGGGGCCATTTTTGACGGAGATATGGCCATTAATACAATATATAATTTTAGATGAGTCTGAAGACATTTTCTTTAAATGCAGTTTTGTTTCAAAAATCGAGCAAATTTCTAAAAATAACTTCATATTTTAAGTGGGGCCATTTTTGACGGAGATATGGCCATTAATATAATATATAATTTTAGATGAGTCTGAAGTCATTTTCTTTAAATGCAGTTTTGTTTCAAAAATCGAGCAATTTCTAAAAAGTAACTTCATATTTTGGAGTGGGGCCATTTTTGACGGAGATATGGCCATTAATACAATATATAATTTTAGATGAGTCTGAAGACATTTTCTTTAAATGCAGTTTTGTTTCAAAAATCGAGCAAATTTCTAAAAATAACTTCATATTTTAAGTGGGGCCATTTTTGACGGAGATATGGCCATTAATACAATATATAATTTTAGATGAGTCTGAAGTCATTTTCTTTAAATGCAGTTTTGTTTCAAAAAATCGAGCAATTTCTAAAAATAACTTCATTATTTGAGTGGGGCCATTTTTGACGGAGATATGGCCATTAATACAATATATAATTTTAGATGAGTCTGAAGACATTTTCTTTAAATGCAGTTTTGTTTCAAAAAATCGAGCAATTTCTAAAAATAACTTCATATTTGAAGTGGGGCCATTTTTGACGGAGATATGGCCATTAATACAATATATAATTTTAGATGAGTCTGAAGACATTTTCTTTAAATGCAGTTTTGTTTCAAAAAATCGAGCAAATTCTAAAAGTAACTTCATATTTTAAGTGGGGCCATTTTTGACGGAGATATGGCCATTAATACAATATATAATTTTAGATGAGTCTGAAGACATTTTCTTTAAATGCAGTTTTGTTTCAAAAATCGAGCAATTTCTAAAAGTAACTTCATATTTGAAGTGGGGCCATTTTTGACGGAGATATGGCCATTAATACAATATATAATTTTAGATGAGTCTGAAGACATTTTCTTTAAATGCAGTTTTGTTTCAAAAAATCGAGCAATTCTAAAATAACTTCATATTTTAAGTGGGGCCATTTTTGACGGAGATATGGCCATTAATACAATATATAATTTTAGATGAGTCTGAAGTCATTTTCTTTAAATGCAGTTTTGTTTCAAAAATCGAGCAAATTCTAAAAATAACTTCATATTTTGAAGTGGGGCCATTTTTGACGGAGATATAGCCATTAATACAATATATAATTTTAGATGAGTCTGAAGTCATTTAAAAAACAAGGGAGTCTGAAGTCATTTTCTTTAAATGCAGTTTTGTTTAAAAAATCGAGCAATTTCTAAAAGTAACTTCATATTTGGAGTGGGGCCATTTTTGACAGGAGATATGGCCATTAATACAATATATAATTTTAGATGAGTCTGAAGACATTTTCTTTAAATGCAGTTTTGTTTCAAAAATCAAGCAAATTCTAAAAATAACTTCATATTTTAAGTGGGGCCATTTTTGACGGAGATATGGCCATTAATACAATATATAATTTTAGATGAGTCTGAAGACATTTTCTTTAAATGCAGTTTTGTTTCAAAAAATCGAGCAATTTCTAAAAATAACTTCATATTTGAAGTGGGGCCATTTTTGACGGAGATATGGCCATTAATACAATATATAATTTTAGATGAGTCTGAAGTCATTTTCTTTAAATGCAGTTTTGTTTCAAAAATCGAGCAATTTCTAAAAGTAACTTCATATTTGATGGCATTTTGACGGAATATGGCCATTACATAAAATTTGATGAGTCTGAAGACATTTTCTTTAAATGCAGTTTTGTTTCAAAAATCGAGCAATTTCTAAAAGTAACTTCATATTTTAAGTGGGGCCATTTTTGACGGAGATATGGCCATTAATATAATATATAATTTTAGATGAGTCTGAAGACATTTTCTTTAAATGCAGTTTTGTTTCAAAAATCGAGCAATTTCTAAAAGTAACTTCATATTTGAAGTGGGGCCATTTTTGACGGAGATATGGCCATTAATATAATATATAATTTTAGATGAGTCTGAAGACATTTTCTTTAAATGCAGTTTTGTTTCAAAAATCGAGCAAATTCTAAAAATAACTTCATATTTGAGTGGCCATTTTGACGGAGATATGGCCATTAATACAATATATAATTTTAGATGAGTCTGAAGACATTTTCTTTAAATGCAGTTTTGTTTCAAAAATCGAGCAATTTCTAAAAGTAACTTCATATTTGAGTGGGGCCATTTTTGACGGAGATATGGCCATTAATACAATATATAATTTTAGATGAGTCTGAAGACATTTTCTTTAAATGCAGTTTTGTTTCAAAAATCGAGCAAATTTCTAAAAGTAACTTCATATTTTAAGTGGGGCCATTTTTGACGGAGATATGGCCATTAATACAATATATAATTTTAGATGAGTCTGAAGTCATTTTCTTTAAATGCAGTTTTGTTTCAAAAATCGAGCAATTTCTAAAAGTAACTTCATATTTTATGTGGGGCCATTTTGACGGAGATATAGCCATTAATACAGATATAATTTTAGATGAGTCTGAAGACATTTTCTTTAAATGCAGTTTTGTTTAAAAAATCGAGCAAATTCTAAAAATAACTTCATATTTTAAGTGGGGCCATTTTTGACGGAGATATGGCCATTAATATAATATATAATTTTAGATGAGTCTGAAGTGACATTTTCTTTAAATGCTGTTTTGTTTCAAAAAATCGAGCAATTTCTAAAAGTAACTCCATATTTGAGTGGGCATTTTTGACGGAGATATGGCCATTAATATATATAAATTTAGATGAGTCTGAAGACATTTTCTTTAAATGCAGTTTTGTTTCAAAAATCGAGCAATTTCTAAAAGTAACTTCATATTTTATGTGGGGCCATTTTTGACGGAGATATGGCCATTAATATAATACATAATTTTAGATGAGTCTGAAGACATTTTCTTTAAATGCAGTTTTGTTTCAAAAATCGAGCAAATTCTAAAAGTAACTTCATATTTTAAGTGGGGCCATTTTTGACGGAGATATGGCCATTAATATAATATATAATTTTAGATGAGTCTGAAGACATTTTCTTTAAATGCAGTTTTGTTTCAAAAATCGAGCAATTTCTAAAAGTAACTTCATATTTTAGTGGGCCATTTTTGACGGAGATATGGCCATTAATACAATATATAATTTTAGATGAGTCTGAAGTCATTTTCTTTAAATGCAGTTTTGTTTCAAAAATCGAGCAATTTCTAAAAGTAACTTCATATTTTATGTGGGGCCATTTTTGACGGAGATATGGCCATTAATACAATATATAATTTTAGATGAGTCTGAAGACATTTTCTTTAAATGCTGTTTTGTTTAAAAAATCGAGCAATTTCTAAAAGTAACTCCATATTTGTATAAATTGGATTGGATAAATTTGGATGAGTCTGAAGACATTTTCTTTAAATGCAGTTTTGTTTCAAAAATCGAGCAAAGTCTAAAAATAACTTCATTATTGGCGTGGGGCCATTTTTGACGGAGATATGGCCATTAATATAATACATAATTTTAGATGAGTCTGAAGTCATTTTCTTTAAATGCAGTTTTGTTTCAAAAATCAAGCAAAGTCTAAAAATAACTTCATTATTGGCGTTTGGCCATTTGTGACGGAGATATGGCCATTAATACAATATATAATTTTAGATGAGTCTGAAGACATTTTCTTTAAATGCTGTTTTGTTTAAAAAATCGAGCAATTTCTAAAAGTAACTCCATATTTGTATAAATTGGATTGGATAAATTTGGATGAGCCTGAAGACATTTTCTTTAAATGCAGTTTTGTTTCAAAAATCGAGCAATTTCTAAAAGTAACTTCATATTTTAAGTGGGGCCATTTTTGACGGAGATATGGCCATTAATATAATATATAATTTTAGATGAGTCTGAAGTCATTTTCTTTAAATGCAGTTTTGTTTCAAAAATCGAGCAATTTCTAAAAGTAACTTCATATTTTATGTGGGGCCATTTTTGACGGAGATATGGCCATTAATATAATACATAATTTTAGATGAGTCTGAAGACATTTTCTTTAAATGCAGTTTTGTTTAAAAAATCGAGCAAATTCTAAAAGTACCTTCATATTTGAAGTGGGGCCAGTTTTGACGGAGATATGGCCATTAATATAATATATAATTTTAGATGAGTCTGAAGTCATTTTCTTTAAATGCAGTTTTGTTTCAAAAATCGAGCAATTTCTAAAAGTAACTTCATATTTTGGGTGGGGCCATTTTTGACGGAGATATGGCCATTAATACAATATATAATTTTAGATGAGTCTGAAGTCATTTTCTTTAAATGCAGTTTTGTTTCAAAAATCGAGCAATTTCTAAAAATAACTTCATATTTTAAGTGGGGCCATTTTTGACGGAGATATGGCCATTAATACAATATATAATTTTAGATGAGTCTGAAGACATTTTCTTTAAATGCAGTTTTGTTTCAAAAATCGAGCAATTTCTAAAAATAACTTCATATTTTAAGTGGGGCCATTTTTGACGGAGATATGGCCATTAATACAATATATAATTTTAGATGAGTCTGAAGTCATTTTCTTTAAATGCAGTTTTGTTTCAAAAAATCGAGCAATTTCTAAAAGTAACTTCATATTTGAAGTGGGATTTTATTTTGACGGAGATATTGGCCATTAATACAATATATAATTTTAGATGAGTCTGAAGTCATTTTCTTTAAATGCAGTTTTGTTTCAAAAATCGAGCAATTTCTAAAAGTAACTTCATATTTTATGTGGGGCCATTTTTGACGGAGATATGGCCATTAATATAATATATAATTTTAGATGAGTCTGAAGTCATTTTCTTTAAATGCAGTTTTGTTTCAAAAATCGAGCAATTTCTAAAAATAACTTCATATTTTATGTGGGCCATTTTTGACGGAGATATGGCCATTAATATAATACATAATTTTAGATGAGTCTGAAGACATTTTCTTTAAATGCAGTTTTGTTTCAAAAATCGAGCAAATTCTAAAAATAACTTCATATTTTGGTGGCCATTTTTGACGGAGATATGGCCATTAATACAATATATAATTTTAGATGAGTCTGAAGACATTTTCTTTAAATGCAGTTTTGTTTCAAAAATCGAGCAATTTCTAAAAGTAACTTCATATTTGAAGTGGGGCCATTTTTGACGGAGATATGGCCATTAATACAATATATAATTTTAGATGAGTCTGAAGACATTTTCTTTAAATGCAGTTTTGTTTAAAAAATCGAGCAATTTCTAAAAGTAACTTCATATTTTAAGTGGGGCCATTTTTGACGGAGATATAGCCATTAATATAATATATAATTTTAGATGAGTCTGAAGTCATTTTCTTTAAATGCAGTTTTGTTTCAAAAATCGAGCAATTTCTAAAAATAACTTCATATTTTATGTGGGCCATTTTTGACGGAGATATGGCCATTAATACAATATATAATTTTAGATGAGTCTGAAGACATTTTCTTTAAATGCAGTTTTGTTTCAAAAATCGAGCAATTTCTAAAAGTAACTTCAAATTTTAAGTGGGGCCATTTTTGACGGAGATATAGCCATTAATATAATATATAATTTTAGATGAGTCTGAAGTCATTTTCTTTAAATGCAGTTTTGTTTCAAAAATCGAGCAATTTCTAAAAGTAACTTCATTATTTGAGTGGGGCCATTTTTGACGGAGATATGGCCATTAATACAATATATAATTTTAGATGAGTCTGAAGTCATTTTCTTTAAATGCAGTTTTGTTTCAAAAATCGAGCAATTTCTAAAAGTAACTTCATATTTGACGGATATATGGCCATTAATACAATATATAATTTTAGATGAGTTTGAAGACATTTTCTTTAAATGCAGTTTTGTTTAAAAAATCGAGCAATTTCTAAAAGTAACTTCATATTTGAAGTGGGGCCATTTTTGACGGAGATATGGCCATAATTAAATATATAATTTTAGATGAATCTGAAGTCATTTTCATTAAATGCAGTTTTGTTTCAAAAATCGAGCAAATTCTAAAAGTAACTTCATATTTTAGTGCCATTTTTGACGGAGATATGGCCATTAATACAATATATAATTTTAGATGAGTCTGAAGACATTTTCTTTAAATGCAGTTTTGTTTAAAAAAATCGAGCAATTTCTAAAAGTAACTTCATTTGTTAAGTGGGGCCATTTTTGACGGAGATATGGCCATTAATACAATATATAATTTTAGATGAGTCTGAAGTCATTTTCTTTAAATGCAGTTTTGTTTCAAAAATCGAGCAATTTCTAAAAGTAACTTCATATTTTATGTGGGGCCATTTTTGACGGAGATATAGCCATTAATATAATACATAATTTTAGATGAGTCTGAAGTCATTTTCTTTAAATGCTGTTTTGTTTAAAAAATCGAGCAATTTCTAAAAGTAACTCCATATTTGTATAAATTGGATTGGATAAAT
>JAEIFX010000497.1:0-10147 GCA_018904325.1 Drosophila murphyi | reverse complement strand
TATCTCCATCAAAAATGGCCCCACTTCAAATATGAAGTTATTTTTATACTTTGCTAGATTTATGAATCAAAACTGCATTGAAAGAAAATGACTTTAGACTCATCTAAAATTATATATTATATTAATGGCCATATCTCTGTCAAAAATGGCCCCACTTAAAATCTGAAGGTATTTTTAGAATTTGCCCGATTTTTGAAACAAAACTGCATTTAAAGAAAATGACTTCAGACTCATCTAAAATTATATATTGTATTAATGGCCATATCTCCGTCAAAAATGGCCCCACATAAAATATGAAGTTACTTTTAGAAATTGCTCGATTTTTGAAACAAAACTGCATTTAAAGAAAATGACTTCAGACTCATCTAAAGTTATATATTTTATTATGGCCATATCTCTGTCAAAAATGGCCCCATTTCAAATATGGAGTTACTTTTAGAAATTGCTCGATTTTTTAAACAAAACTGCATTTAAAGAAAATTCTTCAGACTCGTCTAAAATTATATATTATGTTAATGGCCATATCTCCGCCAAAAATGGCCCCACATAAAATAAGAAGTTACTTTTAGAAATTGCTCGATTTATGAAACAAAACTGCATTTAAAGAAGATGACTTCAGACTCATCTAAAATTATATATTGTATTAATGGCCATATCTCCGTCAAAAATGGCCCCACGCCAATAATGAAGTTATTTTTATACTTTGCTCGATTTATGAATCAAAACTGCATTTAAAGAAAATGACTTCAGACTCATCTAAAATTATATATTATATTAATGGCCATATCTCTGTCAAAAATGGGCCCACTCCAATAATAAAGTTACTTTTAAAAATTGCTCGATTTTTTAAACAAAACTGCATTTAAACAAAATGACTTCAGACTCATCTAAAATTATATATTATATTAATGGCTATATCTCTGTTAAAATTGGCCCCACTTCAAATATGAAGGTATTTTTAAAAATTGCTCGATTTGTGAAGCAAAACTGCATTTATACAAAATGACTTCAGACTCATCTAAAGTTATATATTGTATTAATGGCCATATCTCTGTCAAAAATGGCCCCACTTAAAATCTGAAGGTATTTTTAGAATTTGCTCGATTTTTTAAACAAAACTGCATTTAAAGAAAATGTCTTCAGACTTATCCAAGATTATTTATTGTATTAATGGCCATATCTCCGTCAAAAATGGCCCCACTTAAAATCTGAATGTATTTTTAGAATTTGCTCGATTTTTGAAACAAAACTGCATTTAATGAAAATGTCTTCAGACTCATCTAAAATTATATATTGTATTATTGGCCATATCTCCGTCAAAAATGGCCCCACATAAAATATGAAGTTATGTTTAGAAATTGCTGGATTTTTGAAACAAAACTGCATTTAAAGAAAATGTCTTCAGACTCATCTAAAATTATATATTGTATTAATGGCCATATCTCCGTCAAAAATAGATCCACTTCAAATATGAAGTTACTTTTAGAAATTGCTCGATTTTTGAAATAAAACTGCATTTAAAGAAAATGTCTTGAGACTCATCTAAAATTATATATTGTATTAATGGCCATATATCCCTCAAAAATGGCCCCACTTAAAATCTGAAGGTATTTTTAGAATTTGCTCGATTTTTGAAACAAAACTGCATTTAAAGAAAATGTCTTCAGACTCATCTAAAATTATATATTGTATTAATGGCCATATCTCCGTCAAAAATGGCCCCACTTCAAATATGAAGTTACTTTTTGAAATTGCTCTATTTTTGAAACGAAACTGCATTTAAAGAAAATGACTTCAGACTCATCTAAAATTATATATTATATTAATGGCCATATCTCCGTCAAAAATGGCCCCACTTAAAATATGAAGTTGTTTTTAGAAATTGCTGGATTTTTGAAACAAAACTGCATTTAAAGAAAATGTCTTCAGACTCATCTAAAATTATATATTATCTTGATCAAATATGAAGGTATTTTTAGAATTTGCTCGATTTTTGAAACAAAACTTCAATTAAACAAACCGACTTCAGACTCATATAAAATTATATTCTGTATTAATGGCTTTATCTCTGTCAAAAATGGCCCCACATAAAATATGAAGTTGCCTTTAGAAATTGCTCGATTTTTTAAACAAAACTGCATTAAAACAAAATGACTTCAGACTCATCTAAAACTATATATTGTATAAATGGCCATATTTCTGTCAAAAATGGCCCCACTTAAAATCTGAATGTGTTTTTAGAATTTGCTCGATTTTTGAAACAGAACTGCATTTAAAGAAAATGTCTTCAGACTCATCTAAAATTATATATTGTATTAATGGCCATATCTAAGTCAAAAATGGCCCCACTTAAAATCTGAAGGTATTTTTAAAATTTGCTCGATATTTGAAACAAAACTGCATTTAAAGAAAATGACTTCAGACTCATCTAAAATTATATATTGTATTAATGGCCATATCTCCGTCAAAAATGGCCCCACTTTAAATATGAAGGTGTTTTTAGAATTTGCTCGATTTTTGAAACAAAACTGAATTTAAACAAAATGACTACAGACTCATCTAAAATTATATATTGTATTAATGGCCATATCTCCGTCAAAAATGGCCCCACTTCAAATATGAAGGTATTTTTAGAATTTGCTAGATTTTTAAAACAAAACTGCATTTAAAGAAAATGTCTTCAGACTCATCCAAATTTATATATTATATTAATGGCCATATCTCCGTCAAAAATGGCCCCACTTCAAATATGAAGGTATTTTTAGAAATTGCTCGATTTGTGAAACAAAACTGCATTTAAACAAAATGACTTCAGACTCGTCTAATGCTATATATTGTATTAATGGCCATATCTCTGTCAAAAATGGCATCACTTCAAATATGGAGTTACTTTTAGAAATTGCTCGATTTTTTAAACAAAACTGCATTTAATGCAAATGTCTTCAGACTCATCTAAATTATATATTGTATTAATGGCCATATCTCCGTCAAAAATGGCCCCACATAAAATATGAAGTTACTTTTAGAAATTGCTCGATTTTTTAAACAAAACTGCATTTAAAGCAGATGACTTCAGACTCATCTAAAATTATATATTGTATTAATGGCCATATCTCCGTCCAAAATGGCCCCACGCCAATAATGAAGTTATTTTTATACTTTGCTCGATTTATGAATCAAAACTGCATTTAAAGAAAATGACTTCAGACTCATCTAAAATTATATATTATATTAATGGCCATATCTCTGTCAAAAAATGGGCCCACTCCAATAATAAAGTTACTTTTTGAAATTGCTCGATTTTTTAAACAAAACTGCATTTAAAATTCTTCAGACTCATCCAAATTTATATATTGTATTAATGGCATATCGCCGTCAAAAATGGCCCCACATAAAATATGAAGTTACTTTTAGAAATTGCTCGGTTTTTGAAACGAAACTGCATTTAAAGAAAATGACTTCAGACTCATCTAAAATTATATATTATATTAATGGATATATCTCCGTCAAAAATGGCCCCACTTCAAATATGAAGGTATTTGTAGAATTTGCTCGATTTTTAAAACAAAACTGCATTTAAAGAAAATGTCTTCAGACTCAACCAAATTTATATATTATATTAATGGCCATATTTCCGTCAAAAATGGCACCACTTCAAATATGAAGGTATTTTTAGAAATTGCTCGATTTGTGAAACAAAACTGCATTTAAACAAAATGACTTCAGACTCATCTAAAATTATATATTGTATTAATGGCCATATCTCCGTCAAAAATGGCCCCACGCCAATAATGAAGTTATTTTTATACTTTGCTCGATTTATGAATCAAAACTGCATTTAAAGAAAATGACTTCAGACTCATCTAAAATTATATATTATATTGATGGCCATATCTCTGTCAAAAATGGGCCCACTTAAAATATGAAGTTGTTTTTAGAAATTGCTGGATTTTTGAAACAAAACTGCATTTAAAATTCTTCAGACTCATCCAAATTTATATATTGTATTAATGGCATATCGCCGTCAAAAATGGCCCCACATAAAATATGAAGTTACTTTTAGAAATTGCTCGATTTTTAAAACAAAACTGCATTTAAAGAAAATGTCTTCAGACTCAACCAAATTTATATATTATATTAATGGCCATATCTCCGTCAAAAATGGCCCCACTTCAAATATTTTTAGAATTTGCTCGATTTTTAAAACAAAACTGCATTTAAAGAAAATGTCTTCAGACTCATCCAAATTTATATATTGTATTAATGGCCATATCTCCGTCAAAAATGGCCCCACTTCAAATATGAAATTACTTTTAGAAATTGCTCGATTTTTGAAACAAAACTGCATTTAAACAAAATGACTTCAGACTCATCTAAAGTTATATATTTTATTAATGGCCATATCTCTGTCAAAAATGGCATCACTTCAAATATGGAGTTACTTTTAGAAATTGCTCGATTTTTTAAACAAAACTGCATTTAAAGAAAATGTCTTCAGACTCATCTAAAATTACATATTGTATTAATGGCCATATCTCCGTCAAAAATGGCCCCACATAAAATAAGAAGTTAGTTTTAGAAATTGCTCGATTTTTGAAACAAAACTGCATTAATAGAAAATGACTTCAGACTCATCTAAAATTATATATTGTATTAATGGCCATATCTCCGTCAAAAATGGCCCCACGCCAATAATGAAGTTATTTTTATACTTTGCTCGATTTATGAATCAAAACTGCATTTAAAGAAAATGACTTCAGACTCATCTAAAATTATATATTATATTAATGGCCATATCTCTGTCAAAAATGGGCCCACTCCAATAATAAAGTTACTTTTAGAAATTGCTCGATTTTTTAAACAAAACTGCATTTAAACAAAATGACTTCAGACTCATCTAAAATTATATATTATGTTAATGGCCATATCTCTGTTAAAATTGGCCCCACTTCAAATATGAAGGTATTTTTAGAAATTGCTCGATTTGTGAAGCAAAACTGCATTTATACAAAATGACTTCAGACTCATCTAAAGTTATATATTGTATTAATGGCCATATCTCTGTCAAAAATGGCCCCACTTCAAATATGGAGTTACTTTTAGAAATTGATCGATTTTTGAAACAAAACTGCATTTAAAGAAAATGTCTTCAGACTTATCCAAGATTATTTATTGTATTAATGGCCATATCTCTGTCAAAAATAGTCCCACTTCAAATATGAAGGTATTTTTAGAAATTGCTCGATTTGTGAAACAAAACTGCATTTAAACAAAATGACTTCAGACTCATCTAAAGTTATATATTTTATAAATGGCCATATCTCTGTCAAAAATGGCCCCATTTCAAATATGGAGTTACTTTTAGAAATTGCTCGATTTTTTAAAAAAAACTGCATTTAAAGAAAATGACTTCAGACTCGTCTAAAATTATATATTATGTTAATAGCCATATCTCCGCCAAAAATGGCCCCACATAAAATAAGAATTTACTTTTAGAAATTGCTCGATTTTTGAAACAAAACTGCATTTTAAGGAGATGACTTCATACTCATCTAAAATTATATATTGTGTTAATGGCCATATCTCCGTCAAAAATGGCCCCACGCCAATAATGAAGTTATTTTTATACTTTGCTCGATTTATGAATCAAAACTGCATTTAAAGAAAATGACTTCAGACTCATCTAAAATTATATATTATATTAATGGCCATATCTCTGTCAAAAATGGGCCCACTCCAATAATAAAGTTACTTTTAGAAATTGCTCGATTTTTTAAACAAAACTGCATTTAAACAAAACGACTTCAGACTCATCTAAAATTATATGTTATATTAATGGCCATATCTCTGTTAAAATTGGCCCCACTTCAAATATGAAGGTATTTTTAGAAATTGCTCGATTTGTGAAGCAAAACTGCATTTATACAAAATGACTTCAGACTCATCTAAAGTTATATATTGTATTAATGGCCATATCTCTGTCAAAAATGGCCCCACTTCAAATATGGAAGTTACTTTTAGAAATTGCTCGATTTTTCAAACAAAACTGCATTTAAAGAAAATGTCTTCAGACTTATCCAAGATTATTTATTGTATTAATGGCCATATATCTGTCAAAAATAGTCCCACTTCAAATATGAAGGTATTTTTAGAAATTGCTCGATTTGTGAAACAAAACTGCATTTAAACAAAATGACTTCAGACTCATCTAAAATTATATATTATATTAATGGCCATATCTCCGTCAAAAATGGCCCCACATCAAATAATGAAGTTATTTTTAGACTTTGCTCGATTTTTTGAAACAAAACTGCATTAAAACAAAATGACTTCAGACTCATCTAAAATTATATATTGTATTAATGGCCATATCTCCGTCAAAAATGGCCCCACTTAAAATATGAAGTTATTTTTATAATTTGCTCGATTTATGAATCAAAACTGCATTTAAAGAAAATGTCTTCAGACTCATCTAAAATTATATATTGTATTAATGGCCATATCTCTGTCAAAAATGGCCCCACTTAAAATATGAAGTTACTTTTAGAAATTGCTCGATTTTTGAAACAAAACTGCATTTAAAGAAAATGTCTTCAGACTCATCTAAAATTATATATTGTATTAATGGCCATATCTCCATCAAAAATAAATCCACTTCAAATATGAAGTTACTTTTAGAAATTGCTGGATTTTTGAAACAAAACTGCATTTAAAGAAAATGCCTTCAGACTCATCTAAAATTATATGTTGTATTAATGGCCATATCTCCGTCAAAAATGGCCCCACTAAAAATCTGAAGGTATTTTTAGAATTTGCTCGATTTTTGAAACAAAAGTGCATTTAAAGAAAATGTCTTCAGACTCATCTAAAATTATATATTGTATTAATGGCCATATCTCCGTCAAAAATGGCCCCACTTAAAATATGAAGGTATTTTTAGAATTTGCTGGATTTTTGAAACAAAACTGCATTTAAAGAAAATGTCTTCAGACTCATCTAAAATTATATATTGTATTAATGGCCATATCTCCGTCAAAAATAGCCCCACTTCAAATATGAAGTTACTTTTTAGAAATTGCTCGATTTTTGAAACAAAACTGCATTTAAAGAAAATGTCTTCAGACTCATCTAAAATTATATATTGTTTTAATGGCCATATATCAAAAATGGCCCCATCTCTCAAAAATGCCCAAGTTACTTTTTAGAAATTGCTCGATTTTTGAAACAAAACTGCATTTAAAGAAAATGTCTTCAGACTCATCTAAAATTATATATTGTATTAATGGCCATATCTCCGTCAAAAATGGCCCCACATAAAATATGAAGTAACTTTTAAAAATTGCTCGATTTTTGAAACAAAACTGCATTTAAAGAAAATGGCTTCAGACTCATCTAAAATGATGTATTGTATTAATGGCCATATCTCCGTCAAAAATGGCCCCACGCCAATAATGAAGTTATTTTTATACTTTGCTCGATTTATGAATCAAAACTGCATTTAAAGAAAATTACTTCAGACTCATCTAAAATTATATATTATATTAATGGCCATCTCTCTGTCAAAAAGGGGCCCACTCCAATAATAAAGTTACTTTTAGAAATTGCTCGATTTTTTCAACAAAACTGCAGTTAAACAAAATGACTTCAGACTCATCTAAAATTATATATTATATTAATGGCCATATCTCCGTCAAAAATAGTCCCACTTCAAATTTGAAGGTATTTTTAGAAATTGCTCGATTTGTGAAACAAAACTGCATTTAAACAAAATGACTTCAGACTCATCTAAAGTTATATATTTTATTAATGGCCATATCTCTGTCAAAAATGGCCCCATTTCAAATATGGAGTTACTTTTAGAAATTGCTCGATTTTTTAAACAAAACTGCATTTAAAGAAAATGACTTCAGACTCATCTAAAATTATATATTATATTAATGGCCATATCTCCGTCAAAAATGGCCCCACTTCAAATATGAAGGAATTTTTAGAATTTGCTGGATTTTTGAAACAAAACTGCATTAAAATAAAATGACTTCAGACTCATCTAAAATTATATATTGTATTAATGGCCATATCTCCGTCAAAAATGGCCCCACATAAAATATGAAGTTATTTTTATACTTTGCTCGATTTATGAATCAAAACTGCATTTAAAGAAAATTAGTTTAGACTCATCTAAAATTATATATTATATTAATGGCCATATCTCTGTCAAAAATGGCCCCACTTAAAATCTGAAGGTATTTTTAGAATTTGCTTGATTTTTGAAACAAAACTGCATTTAAAGAAAATGTCTTCAGACTCATCTAAAATTATATATTGTATTAATGGCCATATCTCCGTCAAAAATGGCCCCACATAAAATATGAAGTTACTTTTTGAAATTGCTCGATTTTTGAAACGAAACTGCATTTAAAGAAAATGACTTCAGACTCATCTAAAATTATATATTATATTAATGGCCATATCTCCGTCAAAAATGGCCCCACTTCAAATATGAAGGAATTTTTAGAATTTGCTCGATTTTTGAAACAAAACTGCATTAAAACGAAATGACTTCAGACTCATCTAAAATTATATATTGTATTAATGGCCATATCTCTGTCAAAAATTGGCTTCACTTCAAATATGGAGTATGGCATACTTTCTTTTAGAAATTGCTCGATTTTTTAAACAAAACTGCATTTAAAGAAAATGTCTTCAGACTCATCTAAAATTATATATTGTATTAATGGCCATATCTCCGTCAAAAATGGCCCCACATAAAATATGAAGTTACTTTTAGAAATTGCTCGATTTTTTAAACAAAACTGCATTTAAAGAAAATGACTTCAGACTCATCTAAAATTATATATTCTATTAATGGCCATATCTCCGTCAAAAATGGCCCCACGCCAATAATGAAGTTATTTTTATACTTTGCTCGATTTATGAATCAAAATTGCATTTAAAGAAAATGACTTCAGACTCATCTAAAATTATATATTGTATTAATGGCCATATCTAAATTTTTTTAAATTTTTTTTTAAAAAAAAAACATTTAATGCAGCATATTTAAGCCGTCAAAAATGGCCCCACGCCAATAATGAAGTTATTTTTATACTTTGCTCGATTTATGAATCAAAACTGCATTTAAAGAAAATGTCTTCAGAGTCGTCTTAAATTATATATTGTATTAATGGCCATATCTCTGTCAAAAATAGTCCCACTTCAAATATGAAGGTATTTTTAGAAATTGATCGATTTTTGAGACAAAACTGCATTTAAACAAAATGACTTCAGACTCATCTAAAGTTATATATTTTATTAATGGCCATATCTCTGTCAAAAATGGCCCCATTTCAAATATGGAGTTACTTTTAGAAATTGCTCGATTTTTTAAACAAAACTGCATTTAAAGAAAATGACTTCAGACTCGTCTAAAATTATATATTATGTTAATGGCCATATCTCTGTCAAAAATGGCCCCACGCCAAAATAATGAAGTTATTTTTAGACTTTGCTCGATTTTTGAAACAAAACTGCATTAAAACAAAATGACTTCAGACTCATCTAAAATTATATATTGTATTAATGGCCATATCTCCATCAAAAATGGCCCCACTTCAAATATGAAGTTATTTTTATACTTTGCTAGATTTATGAATCAAAACTGCATTGAAAGAAAATAAAAAAACAAAAATGACTTCAGACTCATCTAAAATTATATATTATATTAATGGCCATATCTCTGTCAAAAATGGCCCCACTTAAAATCTGAAGGTATTTTTAGAATTTGCCCGATTTTTGAAACAAAACTGCATTTAAAGAAAATGACTTCAGACTCATCTAAAATTATATATTGTATTAATGGCCATATCTCCGTCAAAAATGGCCCCACATAAAATATGAAGTTACTTTTAGAAATTGCTCGATTTTTGAAACAAAACTGCATTTAAAGAAAATGACTTCAGACTCATCTAAAGATTATATATTTTATTAATGGCCATATCTCTGTCAAAAATGGCCCCATTTCAAATATGAAGTTACTTTTAGAAATTGCTCGATTTTTGAAACAAAACTGCATTTAAAGAAAATTCTTCAGACTCGTCTAAAATTATATATTGTATTAATGGCCATATCTCCGTCAAAAATGGCCCCACAT
>JAEIFX010000496.1:0-25041 GCA_018904325.1 Drosophila murphyi | reverse complement strand
CTGCAGTGCGTAAGGATACAGAGTACGTCTAGTGTTACCACCATCATCACTGGAGGAAGCAATGACAGCATTCAGGCCACAAGATATAATGAAACACTTGGGTACGTAACAGATGCAGTCTCGCTGGGACCAGTGGTTCACACAAGACGCCAGGAAAGGTGCAGGGTATGAGTGTATCTGTGCCGTCCTCTACATCGGGGGCCGCCATGAAATACATTGATTGGTACATCACGTGAATGAGCTTAAAAAAGGGATGGGTGAAATCTTGATGACTCGTACTCTTCACACAAACACAGATGAGGGGCACAGAAACTATTATGTTCAACGCAACCATTTTTCGCACACGCAATCGAACGCCCCGGTTAGGACGAGCCCAGTTGGCGGCTGCGCAAAGAAGCTTTCGTTTTCTTGTCATGACGTTACACCCCCAATTGATGACAGAAAATTCAACACAAGACAGGGCCGGGGTGGTGTGTGTGGGGGGGAGTGAAACCCACTCGGAACATCTGATAGCGTTGCTCAATACACTGCGTGTGGCCTCGCCTGCTGTCTTGCCACTGATACAGAGAAGACGCATGCATTCATCAAGACATTGGGAGAGGGGGATACCATATCAACCCGCTTGACCAGCTTCCAAACCCCACAATTATTTCTGTTACAGTTGCATCAAAAAAAAAAAAAACAACAACCAATCACACATAACCAGAAGTTACGTCACACCGTAAAGAAAGAAGAAACTCTCGTAGAAGGCACCCTGTTTCGTCCAATGTCGTTGTCCACACGTAACGGATAGACGAGACCGTACACGGACATAACGTCATCAAACAGATAAACCAAGTAGCAACTAAAAAAAAAGGTTTGCGTTACGCCACGGAACGGAATTGCTGCACTTGACTTCTACGAATCACGCATTCTTGTACGAACACATTGCTCGCAAAGATAAAATGAAAAAAAAGAACAAATCCGGGATTTTTGATGTCTTCGCAAAGAGTCAACTCTGAGCCACGACACAGAATGAAAAGACATCGTTTATCATGCATCAGACATTTGGTGCGTGAAACCTGAAATGGACCCCAGGAATACATAACCGGCGGACACACCAACATCAAAGAAAGAACACAAAGTTGCCGATTATTTCTTCGTAGTAGCGTCGTACAACACGGGCAGGACGATCGAAGAATCGTAAGATTTTCTGTGCGCAGGGCGAGTGCGTGATGGTGTGAAATCAGACACTTAAACCGCGCTGAATGAGATGTGATTGGGGGGGGGGGGGTCACCATCCATGGAAGGTGATGAGGTTATTATTTCTCACACGAAGAGGTAACACAAGCTGGTGCGTCAACGTCGCAATCAACAAAATTATTTTTAAGAAGGGTCGGAGGCTTGTATCTGAATACGTGAATGAGTTCTCCATCATTCAGGAAGCAAAGCGTACAGTTGCACGACATCTCGCCAAGTCTCTGCGCTGAGGCAATCTTCCACAATAAGAAAAATTAGAGTGCTTCTAGTAAGACATCAGAGAAGAAATGGCATTATTGAGATGGCATTTTCCCAATCAAAGATTCAAGACCTGACACCACATCATTCACACCTTCTGTGCGTGACTCAGTTTCATCACGTTGCCTAAGAGGCATTTTACTAAAGATATGAGAATCAAGACCCATTCACCTTGTGCTCCATCGATCCGCATCGTGGTGGGACCCGGGGGTGAGTGGGAGGTTTTGAAAGCAATCCCCACGTCAAAAGGTGAATCGACCTACAGTAAATCAATGACAACCAACGAAAATATTATCTCATTATATATCATAAACTAACAACCATGAATTGCCACTCAATAAGCCTTTTCTCTTTCTCAACCAGGAATGCCTTCCATTCTCAACGCAAGCTTGCAATAAAAAGCACATTATTTTATTCCGATTTTTCCGATGTATTGTAGCAGCTCGGTAGCTATGATGTGCGTCATCCACTGAAGTTGGACGTAGTTCATGTTGTCAATGCAGAAATGACCTTCACGGATGTACGTCCTCGATGGTTTGCACATGAAGTGAATGCCATCGGTTGTGCTGGTGACGTTGATGAGCGCCTGTCGAGCTGCATCAAAGTCAAGCAGATAGCGATGCACTTGGAAGTCATGCGAGCGATTCGAGGTTGAATTTGAAGGGAAAAAGATTGTGGCGGGTCGTGTGGATTTTGCTGCCATCTTAATGAGCGAAGGTAGTTATTCCGTTCAATGAGTAAGTCCTCTGTGATACCCCATGAAATGTTTCGCACAACAAGTCTTTGCGGTGTTGTGCTGTACAAGTAGAGATGAGGAAGCGGCACACGCTTCGTCCCGATGATGTCTTGTTCCTGCACGCCACGGAGGGTATTGAAGTGCTGTTCGTACTGGGACTCTTCAAAGGCCAGGTATTCATGCATCAAGTCAGTAATGTTTCTGGAGTTTTCGAGCTCTCGATCCCACCAGTAGGCTTGATGGTTGTAGCTAATAATCGGTCGGGACAGGCGCATCAGTGTATCATAGGATATGCTGTCCATGTAGTGGTTCCACAGCATTAAGATGGTGAACAGAATGCCGTCAGTATGTTTTCGGCAGGAAGAGGGGGGAGGAGGGCTCACCAGGAAGCCCGGGTGAAACTTTGCCAGAATACACTGCAGACGGGGCGTCAAATCCAACTGCTGAGATGTGGCGAGCTTCTTTCCCTTCAACTTCCCATAACCACTGAGCTCCACAATCTCATCACGATCGCGATACATGATGAAAAAGTTACCATCCTCATTTTGGTAGTTGTACGGCTGACCACGCAGCACACTCCAGATGAGCTTTCCAAAGTTGTATGTCAGTGAATCCCCACGGAAAAACATACCACGTTGGCTGCTCGCGTCACCTGCGCTGGCAATCCGCGTGTAGTGAGCGAAGATCGAAGCTATTTCCAAACGAGAATAGTCACGATAATGACCATCGCAGGACTTGCGGTACAAGGACCACAACGGCTCTCCATGAATACCGTAGCTCCTCTTCTTCACGAGCTCGTCCACACGCATTGGCCCCGTGACACACGCGGCGCTTCCGATACCGGCAATCCTCTTTTGCAGCGTGGGCAATGGCAGAGGTACGAGTGGCTTGTCAAACAACATTCCCCACAATGAAAAGCACGCCTTGTTGGACTTCTCCATACACATTCGACGGAGGACGGGTGTGATGTTGAACGTTTCTCCGCGGTTCAGGTGCTGACGAATGTGGTCACACGGCTTCGGAAGGTCCTGAGGAATCGTACACCCCGTTCGTACATCCTCGAACATCTCTGGCATTTCCCTTTTGAGATCGTCATCTAGCGAGTAGGAAGTGTGCCGAACGGGATCAAAGTACCTCCAGTTGATCAGAAGCAGTGCACAGAGGACCACAATGGTCAGATAATACAAACTTCTCGATACGGACAGCATTGCCATGAAGATGAAGTGCTTCGATCCTTTGATTGAATTCAAAACGGCAATTGTGCTTCCTTCAAGCCCGTGGCACTGGATAATCCAAGACAGCAAAACGATACCTCTGTTTGATATGCAGCCCCAGAAACCACTAGAACAATCGCTTGCGTACTCTCTAGACAGACCTAAAAATCACGCAGTAACAATGAAACAAGGTCCTTCCGCAACGGTGTCACTATGATGGCGGCGAACAAAAGAGAAAATAGTAATGTGGGTGAATGAAGCGGAAGCCCTCTTTGAAATGTCTTACGATGACAAGAAGACGAAATGTGGGGAGAACAAACAAGACATCTGTAGGAAGACATTTGCAGTCTTCGATCAACGGAGAAAGATAAACCACATCATTGCAAACACGTTCTCTCCATCTTTAGCAGATATCCATTAGGGATGTACTTGAACGAGTTCCCCTAGATGCCGTGCACTTGAAAGCTGTTACATCGTCGATGTGAGAAGTGCGCCGCAATGAAGTGAAATTGTGATCCCTCGTTGACGTCATGCATCACCAAACCAAACCCAAGACGCTTCCACCCACAACTATGCACAGTAGGTTCTGCAACGACTACAGAAGCTGCGAATAACTTCCAGTATAGTTGTCTACTAGGGGCGAAGCAACGGACAACTAAAGACCCCAATGGCACGGGATCCAGAGGTGCAACAAGGTCACAACTTGTGTCCAAGTGCACAAAGAGATGTATTCCCGCCACTCACCATGGCAGAAACAACTCCCTCAGCCTGTACTCACTCTACGATGTGACGCATCCATCGATGCCTATACGAGACTTGTTCTCATCAGAGAATGTGGTGTGCGTTATACAACCAAACTGTCGAACTACAGCACTACAGCACAAAATAACATTTGATGACAGATGAAGCAGAGAAGTGAGTTGATCAACACAATCACACATCGGCACATGACAACGTACCGTACCATGACATTCCACTGGGCACGTCGTCAGAGTCTAAGCACATTTCAGCATTCAGCAGTTCTTCCCCACCAGTGTCATCTACATGGACAGGTCAGCGAAGAACATTTGTCAAAACAAGAAGCATCTGACCCAGCAGCAACACAGCTGTAGTATTAGGACGTACATACATGTCATTCAGTGAGGAGCCCAGCACGTCAACCTCCGTCGTCACAGCAACACATACCAGGTCAGATTTGCTTCAACAAAGGAAAACAAATACATGATTTGCGTCAACGAAACAACGAAGAAAGGAAATCCACCGAGGTAACCCAAACAAGAATACATGCCAAACGAGTCTGCAATTGTGTGCACGTGGGTCTGACATCATTTCCAAGAAAAGTGCAAGAACTGATAAGAAGCAGAAGGCCTCCAGTGAAGATACGAGATACCAGCAAAACAAAACAAGCCTTGGTGATTCCCCCTTTCGTACCGCAGCTTACTATGAACATTCCTTACATCAGAAGTTTATGATGCATTTCCGGGCACCCACAAAACGGGCAAAAACAAAACAGTCAACTCAAGAACAAGCGTAAAGGGAAGATAGAAATGAAGGATGGTGCTCAGTGTTCACACGCCTCACGTACGCACGAGAGGTGAGCGATGATATATATAAAATGAAAGTGAGAGGACAGCAACAATGATAGGACAGTGATAGAAACGAAGGATGGTGCTCATTGTTTATACGCCTCAAGTACGCACGAGAGGTGAGCGATGATATAAAAAAAGGTCTGAAAGTGAGATGGACAGCAACAATGATAGGACAGTCATAGAAATGAAGGATGGCGCTCAGCGTTTATAAGCCTCACGTACGCAGGACAGGTGAGCGATGATATATAAAGGTCTGAAAGTGAGAGGACAGCAACAATGATAGGACAGTGAAGATGGTGCACAGGTACCTCTTTATCATTGTGTGTTGTCTGGAAAAGAAACAAATAATGAACAATGGATCTTCAAAGAGAAAAAAGCAATGCAAGCATTCACAGCTCTCATTCCAAATTGTTGGCTCACTTTTAGGGATGTCAGTAGTGATGTGGTGCACGATGCAGGAACCACTGACACACAAAGTCCAGGGACTTTCTCACAATTCTTCCTCTCGTTGTCTTTGGTAGGAAAAATTCGTCATGTGATCTTTGCGAACCGAGTGAGAACGTCTCAAGCTCCGGTGGGGATGAGTCCCGTTTCCACCACCTCTCTTTGACCTCATGCAGCTGTAGTCGAAGCCATGCACCTTCACCGTGCGCGACCGCATGCGATTCGTGGCACGCGGCACGCCATGCCGACACTCCATCAACGATCCAAGATGGCCGCTCACAGCATTCAACAACGCCACATAGTGGTTGTGTTCAGTCACGTCGTCGGACTGCAGCAGATCAGGTAGGCCGAATCGCTGTGACATCCACTTCAGATCGTCCACACGATCACACTCGGCAATACTCTCGTAGTGTCGTTCAAGACTTTCCTTGCACACATTACGAGACGGCACGCTGCAAGCTTCTGATTCTGCAGCAACCACGTGCAGAGCAGCTTCTGCATTTGCACCCGTTCGCGTGCATCCGTCATGTCCACCACGAGAAGTTGCATCGCCCAATATCGACGCCGCGAACAACTCCTCCGACGCAGGCCCACTTCCAGGGCGGCCGCAGGGACGAAGAGGTGTGCTCCCGGCGTACCCACTCTTCGCAGCGGCCGTCAATACCACCACACCCGCACCACCAGCAGCACAGGCAGCTCTCACAGCATTCTCCACTGCAGCACCGCTCCACAGAACGCGGCCACTCTCATCCACGCACCGACTCGCAACTCCGCGGTGCACCGCAACACGCAGGCGCAGCCCAGGCACCGAGTTGGCACCACATCCACAGCGGGCGTATGCAGCATTCATAGCACTCGCGTCACACGTCGCAAGACCAGCAACCTCGCGCACCACATCACAGGCGACATTCACCCCAGCATCCACCGTAGAACACACCACCACGAAGAGTCCCTCAGCGAACATCATTTCGTAGCACCCGTGCCTCACCACAGCCTGACGCACACAATGCTGATAGTGCCGCATGGCTCGTGACATGGCCTCCCCCTCACGAACCCACAGAGCACGCCAGTTGTCCACCTCCACAACGACACATGTCAGACGTTCCGTGGAGCAATCAGGAGCACGTGATGTGCAGCGCGCAGCCTGCTGAAGCACAACATCCTCCTTGTGCTCGTCATCCACGCAGCGTCGGAGCTTGTTGGTTGCCTTGGTTGCAGCCGGTTTCCCATGAAGACATCGAGCCGAAGCAAATAGGCTCACCACACACGTCACGCAGCCACACATTACAAGCACCAATACTGCAATGTACATCACCACCAGCAACAGCAACAACAACAAAGTCTTCTCAATAGTGATGAGTACGTTGGTGCTCAACCACGCATGTGACATGGATGATTCGTATGATGACGGTGAGGTCGTGGGCAGCGATCCTGATCCTGACGAAGAGAGCAATGGCACGAGTTCATCCTTTGTGAAGCTTGACGACGCTTGCATGGGCATACATACCTCCCCCGTTTCGGGGTCCACCACCTGCACGTCCACGGCGAGATCGGCATCCGACATCGCTGCAGACGCAGCTTTCATGTAGGCCAAAGTAGGTGTCACTGGTCGCGCTAGGACGGGAGTAGTTGGCACCACCACACGAGTGAAGGGCCACACCGCAATGTCCGTTGCACCATAGTTGATCAGCTTGTTGTCTGCTCCAGGCCACGCGTTGGTGAAGGGTCCAAATTTCATGCCCGAAACAGCCAGCGTCACTTTTCCGTAGAGAAGTCCTTGGAGGTCGTCCTGTCCCCACACTGTTCCTCGTGTAAGCCGGTCATACATCATGGCCACAACAAAAGCACGTGCCGCAGCAGGGGTCTGATCAATCGATGCCAAGGTCTGGACGTACTCCTCCACGGTGCTCAAGTATTTCGCACTATTAAGACTGGTGGCGGACATGGTTGGGCCAGTCCACATGGGCAAGTTGGTAGCAAATACCAGTCGCTGGGTCACTGTGTCTGGGAGGGAGCCAAACGCTGTGAGAAAGGATGCGTACTGCTTCGTCATGTCGTCAAATGGCACAAGGAGGGTAGATGTTGGGTTCTCTTGAAGGTACTTTGCCAGATCAGCAACATCAGCTGAAGCGGCATCCACAACAAACGTGTGTGTACACGACGCGATGCTCGAGCCAAGTGAACCCGTAGGCTGCACCTGCACGTTTGTTGTGTCAAACCCGAATGACTTCAGCGTATTCTTTATGAGGAGTACGGTACCTGCAGAGGCAGTAGAACTGCGAACCACACCGCACACCTGTGAAACCGACTTCAAGCTGCTTACGTGCGTCATCAACACAAACAGTTCTTGGTCCAGAGTTGGGAACAGGTAGATGTAGTTGGCCACGGATAGCCTCGGCTGTGTGGTCTGTGGAATGAAGTCCAGAATCATACCAGACGGTGGTGTAGCTGATGTAATCAGCGTATCAGGTATGACACCCATCATAGCCGTCGTGACGAAGCTCAGCAATGTGGGAGGTATAATCAGTAGGTGCCTTTGTGGATGAGAGGCAGTAGCCGCGAAGTGCGTGCGTCGAACGGTGCCAGAAAAGGCTTGTGTTTGCCAAGCGGGCAATTGTGTTGTACGTCTGGCTGCACATGTACGACGTCACGGCGTCGTCGGAAAGGCTCATGCCGAGAAGGTGGACAGTGCGAGGTAAGCGGAAAATTTCATCAGTTGTGTTTGGTGCGACGTATGTTTTGTCGCCACTTGGCTCTAACGTTTGCGCACATTCCCAAGCCGTACTGAAACAGTGAGCCACTCACAGGTTTAGTGTCATAAGTAGACCCGCTCTTGGTGAAAGTGTGCATCCACACGTTGTTGCCTCCAGTGTGACAAGCACACACGGCACCTTGGGCCCACGCCATGGGGCTGGAGCATGATGCGTTCCTGCCGAAGCTGCCAATGAACAAGTCACTTACCAAGAAGCTCGACTGGGCTGCGAGCAGATTGCTGTAGAAGTTTGCTTTGTTGTTCAACGTGGACCCGGTGTACTGGTTCAAGGCCGTTGTCAGAGCCAACCCGCTTGCCCATCCAGCCATCATGATGTCTTTCAGCACGTTGGTTGTGGCGTCTAGTTCACTGCCAGCTTGCTTGACGAAATTCTGAGACGCAACGTACTCTGTGGCCTCCACGCCAGGCACGGGCATCGACAGGAAGATGTTTCCATAGGGTAGAAGTCCTCCACTTGGATCTAGGGATTGGTAAATCTCCAGTGTCATGTGTGCCAGCTCGTACGATGTTGCGTAGGTTATGTTCATACTGATGGCCGCACTCGAGGCAAGTAGCTCACTGATAGAATCGGGCTGCATTCAAATCCGTCTGTGTGTTGACGTACAGGAGACGAACTTTGTTATTCTTGATGTAGTTCACGCGTTTGTGGAAGTAGCGTAGAAATGCAGTCGTCACATCTTGCACCAAGGGTTGGGGCCAAGCTGGAAGGACCTTCAGCACAGGGTCACAGACGTATGTGCTCGCCGTTCGAACCACGTATTGCGTAATTGCATACAGATCCATCTGGGAGAGAAGGAACAGCAGCGCAGCAGCCTGAGCCTGTGAGGAGGGAAGAGTCCAGTACACTTGGGTTTGCAGTGCTGGAAAACAACAACCTTATATATGTTTGCGTCTGGGCCATGGGAGCAAAGCATGGAAACGCGTTTTGAGCAATGGACTGAAAAAGAGCGGATGCTGCTAAGCGACCAGCAGGTCCAAACATAGCCAAGTAGCTTGATTTTTGGACGAAGGAAGTGTAGATGCCAAACGCTCCACCCTGTAGGACAGCCAAAACAGACTGGGAATACGACACAAGAGATGTTGGGCTGGTGCCCTGTGGTAAGGCTATACTCAGTCCAGTGATGTATGTAGAAACAGGAACCATAACTGCAGCATCCGTCGAAGAAAGATACTGCGCACCAATGTATGTCACTGCTGCATCAACGGACGTGACCCCAGTGAGAAACAGGAGAAGAACTCCAAACAAAAGCTCCCGAAAACGATGCGACATGGACTCAAAAACAGGTGGTGGTGGATGTGGAGTGGCTTGGAATGGCGCGGATTTGTGGCAGGTGGATGTGCCTATGAAAGCAATGCAAGAATAGGAAGAGCGAAACGGAGGATGGGTTGATCAACTACAGGAATTACGTCAATTTTCCGCATCAAGGAGTGACCTCGCAGCAATGCCATCACCACCAACCACAAATTCAACGGAAGAGATGAGCAGGAGAACAAGGAAGTTGGAGTGAACAACGGCAGTGGCAGTCCACTCACGAGTAGTTGAAAATACATGCAACATGATATGTAGGGTGGCTCGTCGAACTTGTTGAATGCACGAAGTCATATTCATACGGCGCAGCACACGCGAGTTGACCGCACGGAGGAATACGTTAGTATGAATGAAGAATATTCTTAGTTGGCGTACAGATAAGCACACCTGAGTGAAGCATAGCGCATCATCAGTGAATCCGCGAGCATAGTTGAAGGGGCCGAACTCCTTCAGAAACCACTAACTTGGGCCCATGTGAAGAAAGCAACGGCTTGCTGCAATGGTGGAATCTGGGATTTGTTGGAGTGCCTGTGATTCCAGTGAGGAAAAACAAACCTAGGCTAAGAAATACAGGGGATATGAAGTATGAGCGACTGTGACGAGAAACGTACACACAATACATTGCTGTCAAGCAAAGCACTCCATCCCACAGTGGTCACAAAGAATGACATCATTCAAAGGTGGTACGGTATAAGGTGGAGGATCGGCTAGGTTGCCTAGACATGGCTTTAACAGCTAGGGCAAATCATGCCAATATACCTCCATGGCGTCAAAAACACAAGATACCAGAAAGAAAAGGAATCCTTGCCGCGGCAAGGAAGAAGGAGAACCGCTGATGGCAACATCGTGGCATGGATCTCACCAACAGGACGGAGGGTTCATTGAAGTGAAGTTTCTAACAACACACATTCGACGAGAGATCAGTTACGTGAGTAACTCGAAAGAAGAACCAATAGAAAGAACACTGGGCACTGGGAACGTAGGGAAAAACAACAAAGGAAGCACGAAAAGTTAGCCCGCAGCACATGGTAGATACGTCTCAGTATTGCCATTGTGTCGCAAGAAGAACTGAAGATAAAACATTTCCAACGGAGAAGGAGAATCGAAACATATGAAGCAAAACAGCTCACAAAAAAAGGACACACAGACATCATCATGTCCCGCATGTGGAGGCATCCTCAAGTGCATAAGAAAACAACACTGGAAAAAGAAACAAAAAGAGGAAAATAGAAAACAAATGAGCACGGGATTCTCAAACAGACATCTGTAGGATGTCATTTGCAGTCTTCTATCCACGGAGAAGTTACCAACACTTCATTGCAAACACGTTCTCTCCATCTTTAGCAGATATCCATTAGGGATGTACTTTACCGTTCACCTACGTGCCGTGCACTTGAAAGCTGTTACATCGTCGATGTGAGAACTGCGCCGTAATGAAGTGAAATTGTGATCCCTCGTTGACGTGATGCGTCGCCAAACCAAAACCTCCACGCACAACTATGCAATACACAGTAGTTTCTGCAACGACTACAGAAGCTGCGAATAACTTCCAGAATAGTCGTCTACTAGGGGCGAAGCAACGGACAACTAAAGGCCCCAATGGCACGGCATCCAGAGGTACAACAACAACATGTGTCCAAGAGCACAAGAGACGTATTCCCACCACGCACCATGGCAGAAGCAACTCCCTCAGCCTGTACTCACTCTACGATGTGACGCATCCATCAATGCCTATACGAGACTTGTTCTCATCAGAGAATGTGGTGTGCGTTATACAACCAACATGAAAGAAAGACAAAATAACACAACGATATTCGATGAAGCAGAAGAAGTGAGTTGATCAACAAATCACACATCGGCACATGTGCACGTACCGTACCATGACATTCCACTGGGCACGTCGTCAGAGTCAAAGCACATTTCAGCATTCAGAGTTCGTTTCCTCACCAGTGTCATCTACATGGACAGGTCAGCGAAGAACATTTTCAAAACAAGAAGCATCTGACCCAGCAGCAACACAGCTGTAGATTGTGGACGTACATACATGTCATTCAATGAGGAGCGCAGCACGTCAACCTCCGTACGTCACAGCAGCACATACCAGGTCAGATTTGCTTCAACAAAGGAAACAAATACATGATTTGCGTCAACGAAACAACGAAGAAAGGGAAATCCACCGAGGTAACCCAAACAAGAATACATGCCAAACGAGTCTGCCATTGTGTGCACGTGGGTCTGACATCATTTCCAAGAAAAGAACAAGAACTGATAAGAGGCAGAAGGCCTCCAGTGAAGATACGAGATACCAGAAAAACAAAACAAGCCTTGGTGATTCCCTCTTTCGTACCGCATTACTATGAACATTCCTTACATCAGAAGTTTATGATGCATTTCCGGAAACCCACCCACAAAACGGGCAAAAACAAAACAGTCAACTCACGAACAAGCATAAGAGAAGAGAAAATTAACGATGATGCTCAGTTTTCACACGCCTCACGTACTCAGAGAGGTAAGCGATGATTAGAAAAAGTTCTGAAAGTGAGAGGACAGCAACAATGATAGGGCAGTGAAGATGGTGCACAGGTACCTCTTTATCATTGTGTGTTGTCCGGAAAAGAAACAAAGAGAATCCACCGAGGTAACCCAAACAAGAATACATGCCAAACAGCTGCCATTGTGTGCACGTGGGTCTCACATCATTTCAAGAAAGAGCAAGAACTGATAAGAAGCAGAAGGCCTCCAGTGAAGATACGAGATACCAGCAAAACAAAACAAGCCTTGGTGATTCCCTCTTCGTACCGCAGCTTACTATGAACATTCCTTACATCAGAAGTTTATGATGCATTTCCGGAAACCCACCCACAAAACGGGCAAAAACAAAACAGTCAACTCACGAACAAGCATAAGAGAAGAGAAAATTAACGATGATGCTCAGTTTTCACACGCCTCATGTACTCAGAGAGGAAAGCGATGATTAGAAAAAGGTCTGAAAGTGAAGACAGCAACAATGATAGGGCAGTGAAGATGGTGCACAGGAAAAAAGAAACAAAGAGAGTCCACCGAGGTAACCCAAACAAGAATACATGCCACACGAGTCTGCAATTGTGTGCACGTGGGTCTGACATCATTTCCAAGAAAAGAGCAAGAACTGATAAGAAGCAGAAGGCCTCCAGTGAAGATACGAGATACCAGCAAAACAAAACAAGCCTTGGTGATTCCCTCTTTCGTACCGCAGCTTACTATGAACATTCCTTACATCAGAAGTTTATGATGCATTTCCGGAAACCCACCCACAAAACGGGCAAAAACAAAACAGTCAACTCACGAACAAGCATAAGAGAAGAGAGAAATTAACGATGATGCTCAGTTTTCACACGCCTCACGTACTCAGAGAGGAAAGCGATGATTAGAAAAAGGTCTCAAAGTGAGATGACAGCAACAATGATAGGGCAGTGAAGATGGTGCACAGGTACCTCTTTATCATTGTGTGTTGTCCGGAAAAGAAACAAAGAGAGTCCACCGAGGTAACCCAAACAAGAATACATGCCAAACGAGTCTGCAATTGTGTGCACGTGGGTCTGACATCATTTCCAAGAAAAGAGCAAGAACTGATAAGAAGCAGAAGGCCTCCAGTGAAGATACGAGATACCAGCAAAACAAAACAAGCCTTGGTGATTCCCTCTTTCGTACCGCAGCTTACTATGAACATTCCTTACATCAGAAGTTTATGATGCATTTCCGGAAACCCACCCACAAAACGGGCAAAAACAAACCAGTCAACTCACGAACAAGCATAAGAGAAGAGAGAAATTAACGATGATGCTCAGTTTTCACACGCCTCACGTACTCAGAGGTAAGCGATGATTAGAAAAAGGTCTCAAAGTGAGATGACAGCAACAATGATAGGGCAGTGAAGACGGTGCACAGGTACCTCTTTATCATTGTGTGTTGTCCGGAAAAGAAACAAATAATGAACAGTGGATCTTCCAAAGAGAAAAAAGCAATGCAAGCATTCACAGCTGTCATTCCAAATTGTTGGGTCACTTTAAGTGATGTCAGTAGTGATGTGGTGCACGATGCAGGAACCACTCACACACAAAGTCCAGGGACTGTCTCACAATTCTTCCTCTCTGTCGTTGGTCTTCATGGTTTTTTCGAACCGCACCGAATCCTCTAAAAATGAAAAACAGTCATGTGATCGTTGTAAAACGAGGGAGAATGTGGCAAGCTCCGGTGGAAATGAGTCCTGCTTCTCCTTTTTCTTCCCCCCCCCTTTGAACTCATGCAGCTGTAGTCGAAGCCATGCACCTTCACCGTGCGCGACCGCATGCGATTCGTGGCACGCGGCACGCCATGCCGACACTCCATCAGCGATCCAAGATGGCCGCTCACAGCATTCAACAACGCCACATAGTGGTTGTGTTCAGTCACGTCGTCGGACTGCAGCAGATCAGGTAGGCCGAATCGCTGTGACATCCACTTCAGATCGTCCACACGATCACACTCGGCAATACTCTCGTAGTGCCGTTCAAGACTTTCCTTGCACACATTACGAGACGGCACGCTGCAAGCTTCTGATTCTGCAGCAACCACGTGCAGAGCAGCTTCTGCATTTGCACCCGTTCGCGTGCATCCGTCATGTCCACCACGAGAAGTTGCATCGCCCAATATCGACGCCGCGAACAACTCCTCCGACGCAGGCCCACTTCCAAGGCGGCCGCAGGGACGAAGAGGTGTGCTCCCGGCGTACCCACTCTTCGCAGCGGCCGTCAATACCACCACACCCGCACCACCAGCAGCACACGCAGCTCTCACAGCATTCTCCACTGCAGCACCGCTCCACAGAACGCGGCCACTCTCATCCACGCGCCGACTCGCAACTCCGCGGTGCACCGCAACACGCAGGCGCAGCCCAGGCACCGAGTTGGCACCACATCCACAGCGGGCGTATGCAGCATTCATAGCACTCGCGTCACACGTCGCAAGACCAGCAACCTCGCGCACCACATCACAGGCGACATTCACTCCAGCATCCACCGTAGAACACACCACCACGAAGAGTCCCTCAGCGAACATCATTTCGTAGCACCCGTGCCTCACCACAGCCTGACGCACACAATGCTGATAGTGCCGCACGGCTCGTGACATGGCCTCCCCCTCACGAACCCACAGAGCACGCCAGTTGTCCACCTCCACAACGACACATGTCAGACGTTCCGTGGAGCTATCAGGAGCACGTGATGTGCAGCGCGCAGCCTGCTGAAGCACAACATCCTCCTTGTGCTCGTCATCGACGCACCGGCGGAGCTTGTTGGTTGCCTTGGTGACAGCCGGTTTCCCATGAAGACATCGAGCCGAAGCAAATAGGCTCACCACACACGTCACGCAGCCACACATTACAAGCACCAATACTGCAATGTACGTCACCACCAGCAACAGCAACAACAACAAAGTCTTCTCAATAGTGATGAGTACGTTGGTGCTCAACCACGTATGTGGCATGGATGATTCGTATGATGACGGTGAGGTCGTGGGCAGCGATCCTGATCCTGACGAAGAGAGCAATGGCACGAGTTCATCCTTTGTGAAGCTTGACGACGCTTGCATGGGCATACATACCTCCCCCGTTTCGGGGTCCACCACCTGCACGTCCACGGCGCGATCGGCATCCGACATCGCTGCAGACGCAGCTTTCATGTAGGCCAAGGTAGGTGTCACTGGTCGCGCTAGGACGGAGATAGTTGGCACCACCACACGAGTGAAGGGCCACACCGCAATGTCCGTTGCACCATAGTTGATCAGCCTGTTGTCTGCTCCAGGCCACGCGTTGGTGAAGGGCCCAATTTTCATACCCGAAACAGCCAGCGTCACTTTTCCGTAGAGAAGTCCTTGGAGGTCGTCCTGTCCCCACACTGTTCCTCGTGTAAGCCGGTCATACATCATGGCCACAACAGAAGCACGTGCCGCAGCAGGGGTCTGATCAATCGATGCCAAGGTCTGGACGTACTCCTCCAGGGTGCTCAAGTATTTCGCACTATTAAGACTGGTGGCGGACATGGTTGGGCCAGTCCACATGGGCAAGTTGGTAGCAAATACCAGTCGCTGGGTCACTGTGTCTGGGAGGGAGCCAAACGCTGTGAGAAAGGATGCGTACTGCTTCGTCATGTCGTCAAATGGCACAAGGAGGGTAGATGTTGGGTTCTCTTGAAGGTACTTTGCCAGATCAGCAACATCAGCTGAAGCGGCATCCACAACAAACGTGTGTGTACACGACGCGATGCTCGAGCCAAGTGAACCCGTAGGCTGCACCTGCACGTTTGTTGTGTCAAACCCGAATGACTTCAGCGTATTCTTTATGAGGAGTACGGTACCTGCAGAGGCAGTAGAACTGCGAACCACACCGCACACCTGTGAAACCGACTTCAAGCTGCTTACGTACGTCATCAACACAAACAGTTCTTGGTCCAGAGTTGGGAACAGGTAGATGTAGTTGGCCACGGATAGCCTCGGCTGTGTGGTCTGTGGAATGAAGTCCAGAATCATACCAGACGGTGGTGTAGCTGATGTAATCAGCGTATTAGGTATGACACCCATCATAGCCGTCGTGACGAAGTCTAGCAATGTGGGAGGTATATGTATCAGTAGGTGCCTTTGTGGATGAGAGGCAGTAGCCGCGAAGTGCGTGCGTCGAACGGTGCCAGAAAAGGCTTGTGTTTGCCAAGCGGGCAATTGTGTTGTACGTCTGGCTGCACATGTACGACGTCACGGCGTCGTCGGAAAGGCTCATGCCGAGAAGGTGGACAGTGCGAGGTAAGCGGAAAATTTCATCCGTTGTGTTTGGTGAGACGTATGTTTTATCGCCACTGGCTATGGACATTGGCGCACATTCCCAAGCCGTACTGAAACAGTGAGCCACTCACAGGTTTAGTGTCATAAGTAGACCCGCTCTTGGTGAAAGTGTGCATCCACACGTTGTTGCCTCCAGTGTGACAAGCACACACGGCACCTTGGGCCCACGCCATGGGGCTGGAGCATGATGATGCGTTCCTGCCGAAGCTGCCAATGAACAAGTCACTTACCAAGAAGCTCGACTGGGCTGCGAGCAGATTGTTGTAGAAGTTTTCTTTGTTGTTCAACGTGGACCCGGTGTACTGGTTCAAGGCCGTTGTCAGAGCCAACCCGCTTGCCCATCCAGCCATCATGATGTCTTTCAGCACGTTGGTTGTGGCGTCTAGTTCACTGCCAGCTTGCTTGACGAAATTCTGAGACGCAACGTACTCTGTGGCCTCCACGCCAGGTACGGGCATCGACAGGAAGATGTTTCCATAGGGTAGAAGTCCTCCACTTGGATCTAGGGATTGGTAAATCTCCAGTGTCATGTGTGCCAGCTCGTACGATGTTGCGTAGGTTATGTTCATACTGATGGCCGCACTAGAGGCAAGTAAGCTCATTGATAGATTTGGGCTGCATTCAAAATCCGTCTGTGTGTTGACGTACAGGAGGCGAACGTTGCCTTCGTGATGTAGGACGGGGGTCGTGGAGTGAGCGTACCTGGCTGTACCACCACTTTGCACCAAGGGTTGGGAGCCAGCTCTGGAAGGATCTTCTGCACGGTTTCACAGACGTATGTGTTGGTCGTACGCAATACTGTACTGCACAATTGGAAACAGATCCATCTGGGAGAGAAGGAACAGCAGCGCAGCAGCCTGAGCCTGTGAGGAGGGAAGAGTCCAGTACACTTGAGTTTCGGTAATGCTGGAAAACAGGACCGTCTTCACCTGCTTTGCACCTGGGCCATGGGAGCAAAGCACGCAAAACTGATTGTCATCGGACTTCGATAAAGAACGGATGCTGGTCAGCGCACCAGAACAGGTCCAAACATAGCCAAGTAGCTTGGGCTATCGAAGAAGGAACTGACTGTACACCGGCATCTTCCGTGACATCCAACGCAGAATGGGAAAAATACGACACAAGAGATGTTGGGCTGGTGCCGTGTGGTAAGGCTATACTCAGTCCAGTGATGTATGTAACCAGAGGACGAAAGACTGCAGCATCCGTCGTATTAAGATACTGCGCACCCATGTATGTCACTGCTGCATCAACGGACGTGACCCCAGTGAGAAACAGGAGAAGAACTCCAAACAAAAGCTCCCGAAAACGATGCGACATGGACTCAAAAAACAGATGGTGGTGGATGTGGAGTGGCCTGGAATGGCGCGGATATGTGGCAGGTGGATGTGCCTATGAAAGCAATGCAAGAATAGGAAGAGCGAAACGGAGGATGCGTTGATCAACTACAGGAATTACGTCACTTTTCCACATCAAGGAGTGACCTCAGCAATGCCATCACCACCAACCACAAATTCAACGGAAGAGATGAGCAGGGGAACAGGGAGTTGGGGAACAACGGCAGTGGCAGTCCACTCACGAGTAGTTGAAAATACATGCAACATGATATGTAGGGTGGCTCGTCGAACGTTTTTGAATGCACGAAGTCGTATTCATACGGCGCAGCACAAGCGAGTTGACCGCACGGAGGAATACGTTAGTATGAATGAAGAATATTCTATAGTTGGCGTACAGATAAGCACACCTGAGTGAAGCATAGCGCATCATCAGTGAATCCGCGAGCATAGTTGAAGGGGCCGAACTCCTTCAGAAACCACTAACTTGGGCACATGTGAAGAAAGCAACGGCTTGCTGCAATGGTGGAATCTGGGATTTGTTGGAGTGGCTGTGATTCCAGTGAGGAAAAAACAAACCTAGGCAAAGAAATAGGGGGATATGAAGTATGAGCGACTGTGACGAGAAACGTACACACAATACATTGCTGTCAAGCAAAGCACTCCATCCCACAGTGGTCACAAAGAATGACATCATTCAAAGGTGGTACGGTATAAGGTGGAGGATCGGCTAGGTTGCCTAGACATGGCTTTAACAGCAGGGCAAATCATGCCAATATACCTCCATGGCGTCAAAAACACAAGATACAAGCAGAATATGCGTGCTAGAGAGACGTCAAAGGGTTAAGGCATGCTTGAGAGGGTATTCATGCGCAACGTTCAAAACCAACCTGACTTGTCCCGCCGTCCCGGCTACCAGTTATGTTTCGTATTTTGCTTTTTCCACCGAGGTATTTTTCCGTACGACGTGAAGGGAAGTATAACCCTTCCACCTTTGGTCCCAAGGGTCCGTGTCTCCACCGCGCAAGGTATACCCCTCCAGTGCGAGGCCGATCATCTACCCTTGTGATGGGCCGTCGCCGCATGGTGTTGGAATCGCATATATTTAAACGTGGCTGTAATACCGCGTTGTTGCAGAGAACTCGCTACATCAGCGTCTAAAGAAAATTCCCCCGATTTGCTTGTGCGCTTCCGCAGGGCCCCTAAAACGTACGTATTATCTCTACCAGTATGTTTATTGAGGTCGTGAGAGCTTGCTGGAAAGCCTCCAGTCCTAAAAAAACCGCCCGTGCCTCAGCCTGCATAAACAAAGTCGGTGTAGTGTCCCATTTGCCACCTGCAATGAGTATACCACCCGTTGTATCGAAATGAATGGCCCCCCCCAGCCATGAAGAGATGCATCCGAAACCATTGTGACTGCGCGGGAGGGATGAAAAATATTTACCCTTCGAGGGGTGTTGTGAATGAGTTGTGTGAGCAGATTTGTACCGACCATTTGTACGAATGGTGAGAGATTGCCACTGGGCGCATCGGAGAAAAGTCCGCGATTGAGCGCACTCAATTTTCGCCGAACACATTTGAAAAGAAAATAAAATTCAAAAAGTGGAATGTCCAAAACTGCCGCCGCGTAAATCGCGCGGGAGGCAAAACCTCTAACGTGCCCACCGTCATTTGCTTCCAACTGGGAGTGTCGATGAGGTGGCGGTGACTCTTGTCACCCAAAGAAACTGTCTGTGCATCGTGGTCGAAGCGCACCCCGACAAACTGGTAATGTCGCACTCCGATCGTCCCCAATAGTGACAGAGTCTTCTTCTGCTGATCGTAAAATGTGTTCGCTCCACTCCAGTACAGCGCTTGAAGGCCCGTGAATTCGTGTTTATCGATCCAACGTCGATCGCGGTCGGGGCAGCAAACGGGGTTCCACGCGGGGTCCCGGCCAACGTTGACGTTACAATTGCATGATTTCGGGACTCGCCCATGGCAGGCGGCATAACCAAGTTCCCCCACTGTGTAACAAGGGAAGGCTGCCCGTACCCGGGGTGGTAGAGGCACCTGGTAGAACGACGCTTTAGGTCCAGCGTGGAGGCGGACTCAGAATGAACCGCTGTAAGTACCTCGAGATATGTTCCAAAGGAAGATCGGCCTCCTAATGGTCCGTTTCATTTTTGGCACGCGGCCAGGCGATGAAACGCCGTCGAAACCCGTCGGCTTTTCCTCCACCACCGAGAAGGTACCACCCAACCTCGTGTCGGTAAATCCGAGGCGAAACTAATCACCCCTGCCTAAGTAAATTGTTGCATCCCGTCTGTTATGAGGGCGCGAGGCTGTGGAATTCTCAAATTCGGGACCAGTGCCCAATAAATCCCACAAATGGGTGAAACCTTCGTGTTACTTCGTTCATTTTTTGGTTAGTCGAGAGACGTCTAATGGTAAAACTTGCATTTGTCGTAGAGGTAAACTATCCCGTCGTGTGGAAGCCATTTTTGTGTGAGCATTCTTATTCTGGCTGGTTGGTAACCCATCGTCTCCCGTTGCGTCTCCGCCAGTACAGCTTTGAAGGCCCGTGAATTCGTATGTTATCGATCCACACGTCGATCGTGAGACATTGCGAGGGTCCACGTTGTGTTCTTCTGCCAATTGGGCCGCCGTCTGTAAAGCCCCACGTTTGATTGAGTGGGCGGAGTAACCCATCGGTTTGAGTTTGTTCGCAAATTGTTGCGTCGTCAGATGCGTGATGGGTTGGTGAGGCCCCAACATTATGACGAGACGGCGTATGTCTTGGGCCACGTTGCCGCTCAATCGCATGTACCGTCCGGCCGTGAAAGGTCGCACCTGGGCGGTCTTCGGAATGGCCGCCCAATCCAGTATTACTGAACCGTCGGGTTGGAGTAGAAAATTGTCTGGCGTCAAGCCGTGCACCTCTGCCCAACGACTTGTTGCCATCCAAGCCAAGCGTATCGCGGTGGCGTCCCGAAACGACGATGTCTGATCGATGACCGTCGTGATATCCTCCACCCGAATCGGGTTCACTTGTTTTACCGGTTCCATCGCAGCCATCTTTAGACCCCCCGCTATGTAGCAATCTACTGACGATAACTCCTTTGTCATTGCCTTCTTCATGATTGTCGCATACTGTACCCGAGTTGACCATTTGAGGTGTTTTGATTGCGCGAACAGGGCGATCGCATCGAGATTGAAAGGAATCTGTTCTCGAATGCAGAAGTGCAGAACTCCCCGAGCGATCGACCGCATTTGCTCCCAGGTCGTTGGGTAGATTTGCCGCGACCATGTTGACTTCTTCTCTCAATCGTGCGAGACATCCTTGTCGTGTGAGTAAAACATGCGAGTATCGTTTATCGACGCGCTTAACGGTCCTTCGTGTGCGGGTCTGAGTAGCACGTCGAGTAGAGTCGTACCTGTTGTGAGTCCTGTCAAATGTGGGAAAACGAAAGTTTTCTCCGGATCGGTTGAGGGCTCGGGCCTCTTTTCCATTTCCACTTTGGAGGGCCCCGCTTCCATTTTTTTGGAGGTTGTGCTGCGATTTGTCGTGGCGCGTGACGCTCGGTTTGAGGTCGATTTGAATACGTCGTAGTGCGTCCCGCAAAACATTGTGCTGCTTTGTGTCCCGTCCGGCCACAATTGTGGCAAGTCACCGCGCTGAGTGTGGGCATTGTGCGTCGAAGTTTTGCCAAGTATGCCTTGTTACCATGGGCAACGGGATCCTCCAATTCGGAGAAGTGAAAATCGTCACGTTCTCGATTATGTAGAAGCTACTCCTCCGTAGCATGAATGTTTTTAGCGATTAAGCGGTAGTATAAAGTAAGGTCATATCGTCGGCCGGCGCCACTAGTATCTGTCCATAGATTTGGCTCTGAATTGGCGCTCATAATCCATCTACAGAGTGCTTTGAAAGTACCTAGAACGTCCGGTGCGTACGGGTGCGCTCCTTGTAGAAAAATCGCTCGTAAACGACCCTCTATCTCAAATTCCTGAAGGTTTGCGAAAATAAGTTGCCACGTCCTTGGATCGGATAGTCGGAATGTCGAGTAATCCGGACGGCATGGTGTAGACAAAGGTTCAGTGAACAACAACTTGAGAATGTAGAAATTAGTGACATTTGTCACAGAGATGATGTCGGATCCGTTCTCAAACCACTTTTTACAATTGACCATGTATGATGTGGCTTAGTAACCGCATCATATGTCTGTGAAAAAGCAGTCCAGTTGCATATCACGACAATCTTCAACTTGTACCGAGGTCCTTGCTAAAACCTCTACCACTGCGATGAGAGTCTTGGCGATCATCATCAAGGGTCGCTTATATATTTGCCATACCATAAATCAGACCCTGGCCCCCGTCTCAAGAAATAATTGGCCATGTCTACGCGGTTGTACTTGCTTTGCCTACCACCTGTTCGCCTCTTCGGCGATATTTCTGTATACATTGGATTAATAAAACACATATCCTAACATTTAAGAGATGAATACTAAACTTGAAAGTTGCTAGCTGTTTTTCTTAGATCGGATGAAAATGTATGTCAAACGGCACTTCACTGCCACTACAAGAACAGACGATGAAATCTAAATATACTGTAGTTTGCGATGGTCATCAATTTGAAAAAGATGATTGACCTGTCCAAAATTCTAAAGCCTATTTCTATGTAAAGTTGATGATATACTGAGCCTTCTCTATAATTTTTCAATACAAACATACTTCAAGTTGCAGCCTATCACATGTTTGAAATTTGCGTGATTTTGTATCAGAGGTTATTTCAAACTTCTTCGCGTGGTCAATTTCCCATAAATTACTACAGTCCCGTCGGGGAATCCAAGCTTTCTTTGGAAAAAAAAGATCACTGGGGTATGGCCTAATAATTATTATGATGATATTGCAATTCATTTTGAAAATCAGCAATGTATAAACCTATGATATATAAATAGACTGCTCTCTTGGTCTGCAGCGAATTTTTTATATTTAATAAGTAAGAAAGACAACCGTGTATTAAATTGTTATTTGTTGAAATTGTTTGTTTTGATTTTGCTGTTGTTTTTGATGTTCTCTTTGTGTATATATTTATTCAGTGAGAACTAAAACTAACAGATTAAATTCCAATATATATATTTCAATTCGTATGGAAATAACCAAGGCGTAGTCAAACCTTCATAATTATGTATATGCATCAGTTAGTCATAATTCTATACAACTAAGGATTTTTGATTTGAGAGGAAAAAATTATTTGGTGTGATGTGTAATTTAAATGCCTTTTTTGGTAGAGTTGACCACAAATATTTTTGAGTCTCATGATAACTTTGATGTTAATAGCAAAAGTATGTACGGATGGTCTAGCACATATACACATATGTATTTGTGTATTGAACAATTAAATAAACTGAATAGTTTTGTTTGATTTAATATCGGGTGATATCGTTATGATGATTCATATTATTATAATGTGTATGGGTCTTCTATTATAATAGCATATAAACAATCCGTCACTCTTGTTGGTTTTACTAATTGCAGTTGCCCCAAGTATTTTGTTTGGTTTCATTGGTCAAATTTAAAATTTCATAAGTTGATGGCATAATGAAATTGGTCTTTAAAAATGTCAGAACCATGATGATGAATTACCTTGGTTCATTTCTTTATCATATCATTTCATTCAGTTCTTTATTAATCAATAATTAATAATATATTGGAAAATTATTATGTATTTATTTATGATTACATTGGATTGATTTGGTTTATTCAATGAATCCCAATATCATGGGTAAAATGCATCATTTAAATGACTCCACTAACTGTTTACTCCAATCTTAATCATACTAAAAAATAAGTTCTTTTTACAAAGTAAGGGACTTATCTTTGCTAACTAGCTATATTGGATACATCATTAAAATTTTAATTCCTCGATTCGTTATATTTCGTATGTGTTTTTTATTAGTTCGATCAGATTGAGGTGTAGCTTGTTGTTATTTACACCATTAGTGAACACTGAACGTTAACTCACGCAAGCAATAATAATGTTTGACTGGTTAGTCATTAGTTATTCAAACAAGGTGTTAAGTTTTATAGCAGTTTCATTGTCATTATTTAGTATTTTACTAGTTAGACATTTAATGGTAAATTTCTTTCCGTTGTTACTATCGGATGATGTAAGTTTATACATATTGCTAATAATAATCATACACAGACTGAGTGGTGAGAATCTTTTGGTGGTTTATTAATAAATTAGCATAGGTTTCGTTTCTGATTCAAGACATTGATCATGTATAATTTCTAGATTAGTTATAATTACAGTACTATAAAGCGCATTTATAGTATTACCAATCATTTGACTGATTCGAAATGAACCTTCAATGTGAGTATACAGGTAATTGTGGATATTATTTGTGTGCTAATTCGAAGAAATCGTTTTATCGAAGAACAAACAATTCTGCAAGTATATAAAACACATCTTCCTGGCGATCGTTATAAAATGTTCTCATTTTCAAATGGGCAATTTACAGCATCAGTTAAGATGTTTAATTCACTTTATCATCAGACAACTGATAGCCGAGCAATTTCTTTCTCCTTTTCAATGTTATTAAACATAGTGCATGTGCATTGTTGATAGAGAACAGTTTGCGTAACCTTAACGTAAATATAAATGTGGGGAGTGTGTTCATCTTTAGCTGTTGTTGTTAAAGTAATGGAAGACATTCTCATTTCAAAATTCAAACCATAGTGATTGTCTCGACTCCATACTGATGGCGATCAATCGAACACTGACCTTGTATATTATATATATCAAGTAGAATACCAAAAACTTCACCTGAAACAACATTGTATTATGTGGAAGTTGTCTAAGAAATAGACTTTTATCATGCTTTGAGGGAATGTTAAATATTTCTATAACAGTCGTCGTATCATACTGCTGCTGGTGTCATCTGCCTGTCTCTGGTGATATGCTAGAATACAAATTAATATTATGTACTATAGGTAAATGTAGAGGCTGTGGCGCATTAACAGATAATACAGAAGTACATGGCTATGAAGGTGGATGTTTGCTGAAACAGCTTTACTTTTTGTTTTGTTTTTGTTTTTTTTATATATTGATTTGGCATGTTTATTGTATAGTTTAAATGCATTTCAATTATGAATTTTTTAATTACAAGCTTACAGTTTAGTGTATATTTATAAACATGGTTTAAAGTGTCAAGTCTTTTTTATAGTTGTTTTATATTCTCAAGAAGTAAAAGACAAATTTTACAAAAATACGATTAAATAACAGAAAGCATATGCAATTGGTATAAATTA